>CAJJDO010000052.1:154019-167958 GCA_905183005.1 Paramecium pentaurelia | reverse complement strand
AAAATATATTATTAATTTAAAAACTACCATTTAAATTTAACTATTATAGAATCAATAATAATTTAAACACAATAATTGAATTTTAATTATATAAAATATATATTATAATTTTATACCAACCATTAAAATGTAATTATTAAAGATTAAAGAATAAATTTACAATCATTTAAAGGACTTTTCATATATAAGGAAATTTAGCTGATTATTGGAACTACATTAGGCCTTGTTAAGTGTATTCGGAAAGGATATTATATTATGTATGTATGAGGTGTTAATGCTAAGCCTTATAAGTATTTTATTATAAAGATTCAGCAGTTATACATTTAAATAGGTAATGATAAGATAAAAAGTTACACATATTATTTTATAATAAGTAAACTACTTGATTTAATTTAAATATAAATTTCCTTATTCAAATTAATGAAATAGATTAAATTGGCATATTTTGCACTAATTTATCAATTAACATTTTAGTCATATCTAATAATAAAAATACAAAGTACAAGAATTTTATCTAGTGATCTTATTAAATTGATATCTATTTTGTATAATGAGTATGTTAATTTCGATGAAAAATTATTTAACTAAATTCTAAGTACTTTAAATAAAAAGCATTATAAATGAATTCAAGTTGATGATAATTTAAATAAGCTGGTTTTAATTAAGGAAAGATATTTGCATTTTACAGATTTTAAATCTTGGTAATAAATTAGGATATAGCTTTCCTATATTGGGATATAATCTTCATATTTTTTCCTATCTCTAAATCAAAATTGTTCAAATTTTAGACTAATTTGCTTAAATTGGCTTAAAATTAACATTACAAGTCTCATACATAAAATGCTCAAAAAGAAGAATTATATTAGAAATAGGATACTACTTAATCTTTAAAAACATCATGCAAACTAAGCGGAAGGTAATTTAATTATTAATATTAAACCTTCTCTGTCATTAAGTGATTTATTTTTCTCAGCAATTATAAGAATAACTTATTATTCTAATTGAAATTTTATATTCATTTTAACAAATTTATACAATAAATAGAAATAAAATATTTTTTATTTTTATTAGTGAATTCAATTAATGATGCTATTTTTAATTAAGATAAAATCTTTTTTAAGAGTAACATAACCGTTAAATTATCTTTATTACAAATGCTATTAAATATTGTAAGTTGAAAATGAAAGAGTGTCAAGAAGATAAGAAATCAAATTTTGACAAAGAATTAGAAAAAAATGTTAAATTTGCTTTTAAAATCCATTATGAGTTAATATTTGATAAAGATGTGAAAAGCTAAAACTAATTGATTGATTTCAAATTATGTTATGCAGATTTTCAACAAATGATGTGTTATGTAAAATAGAAGATTCATAAACCAATATTTTAAATATACTAATTTAAATTAAAAGTAAATAAAAAATACTTTTATAAAATCTTAAATTGAAATTTTAAGTGACTTTCTTGTAATGACCAAGAAATATTATATCATCTAGTTTTTTTTTCTCTAGTAAAAACTATTGCCTATTTTAATATAATTTCAAATGATATAATTAATTTTATAATTTAATATTGATTGTTTCGATTTCTTGAAACAAAATTCTAATTTAATATGTTAAACATTAATTTTTTGTATATTAATCAATTGGGTCAATCTATAATGATTTCATTTAATATATTAGAGCTTCTTTATATTGTTATTAATCTCTTAAACAATCACCTAACAAATACAATTATATGATACCTTTGCATAAAAAAGAAAATGTATGTTTCAGATTGATTGAAAGCGCTTAATCCAGTAATTATAAAGATTCATTATATTTTTTCAATCATCTTAAGCATTCCCTTTTAATATAATTATTATTTAATTTACCTTTATTACTTAAGGAATCAACATGCTTAGAATCAATAGCTATTGCTTTATCCAATCAAGTGATTGGATCCTCATATTTATTTAACAATCTTAAGCATTATCCTATTAATAAAATTATTATTCAATCTACCTTTATCAAATAAGGAATAAACATGCTGAGGATCAATAGCGAATGCTTTTTACAACCAAGGGATTGCATCCTTATATTTATTTAATCATTTTAAATATGCACTTATTAATTATCAATAATTGAACCTTTACACCATAAAGATTGATGTATCGCCTCTTCATATTTATCTCCCATATATGGAAAAAAACTTGGTTATTTGATTTATCCATTAAATCATAACCTAAGGATTAATAAAATATGATTACCTTCATTATATAACTCTTTAGATAGTTTTATAGAATTATCATCAATCAAAAAAAATTAAATTATGATGTGATTATTATTTAATCCTTCCTTTTATAATGAATATTTCTATCTGATTTCCATTTTTAATAAAGAAAATGATTAATTCAAACTGTCTACATATGTATTAAGATCATTAATCAAATTATCACATTCTATATTTTTACTTTACATAAAATCCATCAAAGTGTTATTTTTTCAATTTCATCAAAATGATCATGATGGATTCTACTTTTCTTAATACATTAAAAGCAATTTAATCTAAATTCTGTACACTACTAGTTGTAGAAAACTATTTCTATCTCATCCTTATGCTCGTGTAACTGGCATTTTAACTTTAAATTTGATTACTAAATCATTTTTATAATATTTTATATAGTATTTATCAGAAATTAATTTCTAAATATAATATATATAAATATAATTTATCAGTTTGGGAGATAAAATATGCCCATGTTGAGAAAATAATTGCTATATCAATATTTATTAGAGTTTAAATACTTACATTTTTTAAAGATTGAATTTCTTGGCATTTTGTAAAAAGTTCAATATATACTTAGGGTTTGATTATATTGATATAAAACTTAAAATTTGAATAATGGACAATAAGATGGATGGAAAAACCTTATAAGATTTTAGAGGCTTTATTAGTTTAAGGAAGATCAAAGTAAGAAATAATTTAAACTAAAATAGTTGAAAGAAAAAATACAAAATATGAAACTCAAATTTAATTTATATTTTTCTTAATAAAACTAACATAGTTGGAGAATATGTGAACAATTTAATTATGTTACTTAAAATATTATAAATATTGATGAAAAAATATATTTTATTTAGTTATAAATAATAAGTTTTCAAAGAGAAAATAAAACGTATAGTAAAGATATGGTAAATGGATAGAATAAAACAATAGATTTCATATCTATCTTAAGGAATTTTTATTGGTGAATAGAAGATAACAAAAAATAACTAAATGAGAGATAATATAGGAAACTAATGCAATGCTACAATTTATTTTCCTAATGTTCTTACTATTTTTTTAAATTATAAAATAATACATACCTTAAGCCTTAAATTTTATAGTTTGATTTATTATCATTTAAGAAAGATTAGAGTTTAATAAAAATGGATATGCATTATTTATTGTTAAACTCAAATGATATTCAAAATTAATAGGCTCAAAAGACTTTAAACTTGATAGATTGCAATTAAATTTCTAATTTTTTTTAATAAAAAGCTACTTAAAACTAATCATAAATGGATTCAGCGATATTTATATTATTTACTAATTACAAAATATTATCTATTTTTGCTAATTTTTGATAATTTTCATTATCTAACACCAACATAAGTATTTTTTGAATTCCTATTTAAGTAACTTTTATTGCTCATATAAAAATAGAACAATAACTTTGCTATTCACTTTACCAATCACTTTTATTAGATGGATACTTAATTGAAATAATGAAATTAGAGTGCTCTGTTAGATCAGAGTTACTAATTATTTTGTTAATACTAATAGATATTTTGCAATTCTAGTTTATGATAAAAATGAATTTGATGAAATTTTTCTATAAGCTAAAGTATTTTATGTATAAGTCCAGTTGATAAATGAGAGTCATTTAAACTTTGAGCTTTAGTAAAGTGATGCTTGAATTGTGAAATAATTCATGTTATGCTTGTTACAATTAACCTTCATTATAGCTAACGCAGTTACTTACTTAAAATAGAATGCTTTTACTTGAATCTCGATTAGTTTTTATTATTCTCATTAAAATATTTGTTCAATTAATTGATTTATGCTGTTTCATTAAGAAATAGCTTAATTAATTTCCTCATTCGAAGATTTATATTTGTAAGCCTAAAAGTCAGGTAGTAGAAGAACAGAGAATATTAATGTTATGCCTAATTAATTGCTTTTTTCAAGAATACTTTCTATAATGAATTGGTTGTTGTAATAAATGGAATATATATTCTCTGTCAATAATCAATTAATTTAAAAACTTGATTTGAAAAGATCATCAAAAATTTAATCAATAAATGAAGTAAGGAATCTTTATAATTTTGAGGAAATATCATCATTTTTAGTTAAGCATTATTTTAATGTAATAGTCTTCTTGTAGATTTAATTTTATGTTTAAATTTTTACATCTGAAAGTGATAAACTTCCAATTCAATTCAATTCATATAATTTTATTTTATATTTTTTTAACTTAAAATTAAATTGTATAATAAAGATAACTAGAAATCTAACTAATGATTAAATGAGGTTTTTTGTCCAGAAAATTAATAAAAAGTAGTTTATTATGATTCAGCTTTTAGTGAATCATAATAAAAGAAAACTTTGCTGGAAATGTATTTCAAATTTGAATAAGAATTTGAAACTCATAGAAGCCTTATAAAAGTAATTTCCTTTATTAAGAATATAGTCCTGTTGGAATTGTAATAAAAGAGAAATAAGAACTTAAAATATATTACACAAAGAAAAAAAATTTCATATATCATAAGATAGAAATAACATATATTGATACTTAAGTTGACTTAATAAAGATAGTTAAAAATGAATCTCAAGAAACATTGCAAATTACTAACAATGAGGATTTTTTTTAATTTTACAAATTGATTTTTAAAAAACTTCTATAGATAAAAATATTAAGGTCTAATTACAACGTTCTATAAAATATTAATTTAGTATAAATATTAGTCAATTAAATTAAATATAAAAGATCAAAAAAACTTATTATAAATAATTTAAAAATCAATATGAAACATTATTTAATTAGATAAACATTGATGATTAAATATTTTAAGAAAATGCTTTCGAGGATTTAGATATGAAATATTTGAATAATAAGTCCGATATTGATCAATCAATTATTTTTTAAATAAACACTATAATTTAAAGAATTAAAATTTTTAAATGTATTTGTTGTGTTGATTCTATTAAATTTCATTATGGATGTTTTTATTATTATTTTTGAATTTATTTTTTATATCTCCTTTTCTATGTATTTTAAAACAATAAGTTTATTTTAAGGAATCTTATTCTAATTTTTGGATTTGAATTAATGTTAATACTATTAAAAGCAGATATTACTGAAGATCTTCAAAATATTTCAGATAAGATATTAAAGTAATTTTAATAAAAGAAACCATTTCCAGAAATTATCCTGCCATTTAAAGTATAAAAATATTTTATTAGAAAACTATTTTTAATCAATTTTTAATTTATAATTACAAATTTCTATATGTAAATAAAAAAAATTAATTTTGAGAAATCTTAATTAATTAATTTGCTATTTTAGAAAGATTTTAAAAACAGATTACTTTAATCATCACTTGTTGATAAATCGAAAAGATTTCAAGTTTAATATATAATAATAAACTTCGGATTTTCACTTAATTGAAAAAATATTTATAATTGAACTATATTCTCCATATACATTTTTTAAAGTTTCTTCATTCCACATTTCTGTACATTTTCCAATTTTTTTCATAATCTTACCATTCCAAATCATCACTGTTGGTAAATTTATTCTAAATTATTGATTTTTTCAGATTTATCAGAGGTGTTGTGATATTAATCACTAATCAATTTATATCATAGAAAAAATACTTTCTTATAAATATGTCATCTCAATATTATTGGATTGTTTATTTCAGTAAATGTGACTTCAAATTTTTTTCTTTTTTTTCTAGGTAGATTCCTGGTTTTTTTTTTAATTTTTCTTCTAAAGATTGTGATTTTTAAAATAAATTGTCCCCTTTAAAAATAATACAATTCAAATTTTTTTATTTAATATAATAATTATTAACTGTAGAGCGCTTTTTCAAAATAGGATTGAGAATTTTTTTAAGAATGATTACTTGTATAATTTATCGCTAATTAAATGAAAAAATTCATAATCCTTATAGTCATGTTATTGTAATTTTATTGATTGAAAGTTTCATATAAAAGTGAGTAGAAAGGAACTATCAATATCAATTAAGAATTTTATTTATAAACAAATTTATATTTGAAACGAGCTAAAACGTTAATGAAATTTATAGTTAAGAATATAAAAATAAAGAAATACTTGAGCAATTTAATTTCAATTAATAAGAAGTTTAGTTTAAATGATACACATAAGATTGAAGCTATATATATATATATCTAAGAAATTAATCCTTAATTTATTAACTATAACATATAGATTTATAATTTGATTAACAAATTAAGGACATATATAATGTATTAAGGTTATTATCATTGTTCCTTTAAAATTCAAGAATTAGTGATTCTAATTTTTATTTTTTTAATTACTTATGTTAAATTAATATTTATATTCAGTGCAGAGATATGAAATAAATAATTTATTATAAAAATGATTCTTTTAGTAGCAATAAATTCTGTGCAAAATTATTTAAAAAATGGAACAAATTCAAATGAGAAATAAATGAAAAATAAAGACTGGAAAACATTAGATAGTATGGAATGTTTCAAGATTTCAAATTTATGTTTATTCTAAAAAACCACTTTGAGTATTTAGATTAATGAAGAAGGAAAAATAATTTATTAAAAAGATGGTTCTATACTGTATATGTACATATTTGAATCTAAATATAAATAAGAGAGTAGTACGATTCCCTGTTTTAAGCCTAAAATCTAGAGTAATTAAAATTTTTAAGATGGCACGGGTAGTATAATAATAAATAATAAAAAATTGGAAAATGGTAACCTTAATGGAAAGGTGTAAATTTAGAAGTAGGGGGATTGTATTGCAATCAAGGTATGAAAACAGGCAATTGGATAGAACTTTTTGAAAATTTTTGGGAGTAATTTAAAACATTTTAATTTAGCAAATCATAAGTGACTTTTATAGGATTATATTTAAATAATAAAAAATAAGGAAAATGGTAAATATATTTTCTTAATTAAAAATTAAAATAAATAAACAAAATGTATAAATTTATTACATTTTAAAAAGCGGTGAAGGCTATTATGATTATGAAGGAATTAGTTAAGGGTATTGGATTAATTTGCACAGAAACTTTTATGAGTATATAAATATAAATAAATTTATTAGTGGAAGATAAATTATTTATAAAGGAAGTTATAATAATGGTACTAAATAAGGATGGTGGGATATTTCATTTCATAGTTATTTTGATAGTCGTTTTAAAAAGATGTAATAATTAAAATACTCTTAGAGGAGGAGGTTATTATAATAGAGATGGGAAAAAAAATGGAAAATGGATTGAGGTTAGTGAAAATTTTTGGAAGTAAAACTAATCTAATTAATTTAAGTGGATGTTAGATTTTAGAAAAAGGAGAATATAGAAATGGTTTAAAAATTGGAATTTGGGAATCTTAATTAAAGGAATATATAGATGATAATTATAAATTAATGTAGTTATCTTCATTATTAATCTATTTTTAGAGGCTTAGGATGTTATAATATTGATAGAAAAAATGGAAAATGGATAGAAATTCATCAAAAATCGATGAGGTATAATTATATAATAGTTTTATTCATTCTAAATATTTTGAGTGCAAAATAATAAATGTAGGAAATTATAAAGAGGGTCTTAAAATTGGAAATTGGATAAGTATAGATCAATAAACTGAAAATATTATGTAAAAGTATCATATTTGATTATAGAGGAGGAGGTGATTATAATTAAAATGGATAGAAATTAGGAATTTGGGTAGAAGCAGAAGATTATAGGTTGTAATTAATATCATATTTTCAGCTCTTTGTCAAAAATTACATAAAAAGGCAGATATGTAAATGGAAATAAAGAAGGATAATGGCAAATTAATTTGAATAATTAGAAAATGTATGTTAAATTTAGATTATTATATTTAAGAGGAGGAGGAAATTATAATGATAGAGGATTAAAGTTTGGATAATGGATTGAAATTTATGATAAATTTTGGGAGTTAAATATTTATATATATATTTATTAGTTATTGCAAAGTATTATTTGTAGGAAATTATAAAGAAGGAATTAAAATAGGAGATTGGGAAGTTCATTTTTATTAATAAGATAATAATTCATTGAAAATGTTTGATATTAATCATGATATTTTAGAGGCAAAGGAACTTATAATGACTTAGGAATGAAAACAGGATAATGGACAGAACTTTCTGAAACATTTTGGGAGTATATAATATCATAAAATCTATAGGAAATTTTAAGTTATTTATGAAGGATAATATTCTAATGGAATTAAAAGTGGTAAATGGAATGCATTCTTTACAGGTCATCTGCATAATAGGAATGGAATAAAGATTTAAAAATGGATGGATTTGTATGAAAACTATTTAGAATAACCCATTTATGTTGGTAAATATTAAGATGGGATCATAATGTAAGAATTTAAATAGATAAAATAAATGCTTTATTATTGAATTCACAATATATAAATCTAAATAATTAATTTACATTTATATTTTATTTGAAGTATTAAAGATATATTTCATTAATTTCAATAACAAAAAAAACTTAATTGTTAACTATTGATAAAAAAAACTTAGGTTAATAATATTGAAATTCTATTAATTTTATATATAATCTTTAAACTATAAAAATAAATGGGAAATTATCTTTTTGCTTTCTACACTATAGGTAGATCATTAACTATTAGAAATTGTCATTCATATTCAGAATGATGGATTAAAATATTGATCAGTACCAAACTTGGAATGCCTATTTTCTCTTTTTCAAAGGATTTTTAAACTACCGTATTGTTTATAAATTATTCAATTTATTGACTGAAATTCAATGATATGATATCACAAAATCTTAATATATATATATTTTTTTCTCTATAATGATTATTATGAATAGGATTTGAATACACCATACTAAATATGAGATTTAAGAGAACCTAGTGTATAATCATATTATAAAAATATTCCCTAAATAAGTTTCTGATTGATTCGATTAGTAATTATTTTCATATGCATTAGAATAAAATGTAAATTGATCGTTAAAAATTATGAAATTTCTAGTAATTAATAAAAAAATTATTTAAAGGAAAAGAGAAGAAAAGGACAAAATTAATAGTCTACATTTGAAATAATGCCTGAAATTACTTATAAATAATAATAATGGTGTAGTAACTCAATATCATTCAATGATACTAGAACACTTTTAGCTTCTGCTGAAATATTGGATATTAAAATATTCTAATTTTTAGATGGATTTATAAAGTTAATTCAATTAGTCAGGCTCTAGAAAAGATAATTTAATTTAATTTTACTTTCATAGTCCTCAATTAACTAGAAATGATAAATATAATAAAAATTAAAGATGTCAAAATAGATTTCAGACTACTAAAATCCTAATTATAAATTTCTATATTTTATTGATTCAATTCAATAAAACACCATTATTTTCAAGATTTAAAGTCTTAAGGTTGGTTTATTTAATAATTAAAAAATCTCTTTTAACTAAAAAATTTAATTGATGATTCAATATAACTATTATTGATCAGAACGAATACAAGTCTATAGAGAAAAAATTCCCTAAGTTTTGATTTTCCATCTTTAAAACCAAGGGTAGTCTGCAGTTTAAACTGCTTAAAAGGATAAAATTTGCACACATATAATTAAATTAACTCAATTTGCATATATCGGTTTTATCCTGTAAATATATTGATTATTAAAAAAAATTCATCTCAAGAGTGGAGGTGAAGATCATCCCTAATTAGCCTTTCATTAAAGTTTTTTTTAAGGTAGCCCTAACCTAGCAATTGGCTGTCGCCCTTCTTGAACTCATTGCTTTAACAACAGATAAAAGAAAGATAATTTTAATATGGATTGGAAAAGTAAGTTTATATTTTTTAATCTTATTCTTGATGAATTTACTTGTATACAGCAATTGTTAATATGATTTTGTTTATTAAAGAAATCCATATTTTTTACAATTTTTTTAGAATAATTTTTTTTATTTTGGGTAATAACTATTGTTTAAAATATATTAGTTAAAAAGTTTAATTAACTTCATGACAATCTTTTTTTTGATAATTAAAATAATTACATTAATCACAGTAAAATAACCAAAAAATAAATTTCAATTACCCTCTATAAATATATATTTAAAAGATCATTTTTATTGGATTGGCAATTCCAAAAATCTAGATATATTATGACTTTTTCTTAAAATTTTATTGCAATAAATAATCTTAAAAATCTCTCTTTTATCCAAGAACAATAAGTTTTATTAAGTGTCTATTTTTTATTAATTTCTTTGACTAGATTATAATAATTAAAAAAAGAATTCTTACTATCATCACAATTTTTTATTGAATATATGAAATTAATTTTAATCTAAAAAATAGTTTTTTATTGATGATAATTGTTCATTCTGTTTCGTTAGAAAGCTATTCGTTTAATTAATAATCAATAAAGATGATATTTCATAAAAAATCTATTATTTATTTATTTGTTACTTTTCGAAATTAAAATTTATTGAAATTATTATCTTTTATCTTTTATCTCAGTAAAATTATTCTTAAATTAAAAAGAAAACAAAATTAGATATATCGATAAAACTTTTTTTTATAATGCTTAAACATAATAAAAGTAATTATAATATTATTTTGGGAGAAATTTAATTAAATTATTTGTTTTATTATAAATTATTCTTGCATGTTTCTAAAAATTTAAAGTTAATAAAACTTGTGTAATCATACACTGGTAATTAGTTTAAAATGAATAAGTAATAAATGAAATATTCTTGTTGATTATATAGCAATGTTGTGTAAATCAGAATAATTTAATGAATTATCATAATTTAATCTTGGTAAGTGTTTTTGAGATTAAAACTATTTTTTTCTGTGATTATAGCATTTTATCTGAATAAATAAACCATTTGATTAAATATAATATTAAGATATGTTTATTTAAAAACTAATAATTAAATCTTTAATTTCAATGATACAAATCAATTTTAATCTTTATGATTAGATTCAGTGTTATCAGCCTATTATGTTTTAGCATTCATAAAGTTTATTTCACATAATTTTTATAATTATTTGAAAGTGTTTACTTTTTTGTAACATTAAATTGAATTAGTTGAATTATCTTTCAAATTAATTATAATTTAGAAAACTTATTAATCAATTAAAACTCATCAACTAATTAAATTCTGGCAAATATATAAATCTTAACTAGCATATTATCTAATAATATACATTTTCCTTTAATCAATTATTAAAGTAATTGATATTAACTACTTTCAAATGCAGAATGATTAAAAAAAATTTGATTTTTTTAGATTAACTGAAAGAGAATTATTATATGATAAAAAGATATTTTTGTTGGAGCAATATATCTAGGAGTACATTTATGTTATATATTTAAGATTAATTAGACCCATTTTGTTTATTTGCTCAAAACTTTATTAAGCATATTTATATAAAATATTAATTTATATTTATCTATTTTAATAATTTTCATTCTTCTTTATATTTCCTAATTTATATCTCTTTAGATGAATCATCCCAAGTAATTAAATACTCTCCATCATCACTCAATCTACCAAATAAAATATTAGTATAAAAGTGAATAGATTATTCAACTTTAAATTCATCTTTTTCTGTCTTTCTTATAAAATTGACATATTCACCATGTTTAATCACTAATATCTATTTTTGTTTAATAAATTATGATGGAAATAATTCATAATTATCATCATTATTTTAATTAACAATAATATCTTTTGTTTTAGTGAACTATTTACTTACACTATTCATCTCATAAACATACATCAAGTTTCCATTCCTTGGTTGAAATGCGAATAAATTATTGTTTATAAAGCTTAATCGATATCCAAAACAATCAACTTTTATATTTTATATTACAATCCACGTTTTACTTTATTCAGAATATTCAATTACTAATACTCTACCATCTAATCCACAAGAAATAACTTTATCCTCTTAATCATTTAAACTTAGTGAATAAACATTATCAATATGATCAGTGATTGTTTATTACCAAATCCATTCATTTTTTTAAATCCAAAACTTAATAGTTTTATCAAAACTACTAGTTATAAAAAGATCTTCATTATTATTTAAAATTAAGCAACTGATATAAGCACTATGTCCTTTAATTGTTTATGAGGAATTCCATTATGTATTGTTATTGCCAGACCAAATTACAATTGATCCAATAAGATCTCCAGATATCAATTCATTTGATTTTTACATGAAGTTTAAATTGTAGACACTATAAATAGATTAATAGAAGACTTGAATTTATTTCATGATTCCTTATTTGAATTCATATATTTTTATTTAATTCCAGCAACCAATTGCTACCATAGAGCAATCTTTATTAATTTCAATTACATGACACGATTGCTATTCCTAAATTGAATTATGTTTAATCATTTAATAAGTAAATGGTTTTAAATTAAATTAAGAAGATGGAGTTTTAATAATTTGTTGTATTTCTTTTTATTATGATGATTATTAAATCAATATACAGTCATTTTGTTAAAGTTATAATAATTCGAATTAAACTTGATCTTTGATTTTTTAATTAATTAATGGTTTCACTTCTTAAAGAATGTCTAATTAAAATTCATTTAAACCAATTAAATTGAATTGATCAAATTTTGGTGAAGATTATTCAAATTTAGGATTGTTAAAATTAGAAATTGGAGTATCTATGATGAATAGTTAATCAATTAAATTATTTATTTTATCAAAAGATGACTAAAATGATGAAAATCATAAATAAATACATCTAACTGTTTCTCTAATTCTATCATATGAGATTTTAACTCTTTATTTAACATTTCTGTTTTTGACATTATTTCTATTTCTTTTGAATTATTAATTAAATTTTTATTATTATTTAAAGAAAAAGATGATTTAAAATATTGTTCTTATGAAAAATCAACATCCTCATTAAGTTAAACATTAAATTAATATTTATTTGTATTTTATATATTTCTTTGATAACATGTTACACTTTAATTCTGAAAGAAAATTTAAATGAATTGATACAAAAACTGTTTTTGTATAAATTTTTTTCAAATTTTTAAAAGGTTAATAACAACCTGAGCCTTTACAATCTAGTTAAGATGCTATTTTTAATATATTCTAAATAATTTTCTATTTATTTTTATATCACAAAGTAAATGGTATAATAGTGATAATTATACTTTTTCCTCAAATCTTTTATTTAAAGTTTCATCCTTTATCTTGATTAATCATTTCTCCTATACTTCTCTTTCAATTCATCCTAATTCATATAGACATTGGGCACATTTATGGATAGTACTTAGTTCTGTTTTCTTTCAATACTAGTTTTTGCTAATGATTTTATCTTTAGTGTTCACATGATACAGAAAGAGACATTAAAGCTACTTTCTTACTAAATTTTTATTTAAATGAATTTTCAACTTTTAATAAAGATAGAAATAACATAACTCTAAGGATAGAAAAAAAATTTTAATTATCTTGAAAATTATTTTGTACCATGATCTACACAGAACGGGATTTTCAAGAATACCTAAACTTGAAAGGGATTCCAGCTATAGGGAACTCTGAAAACCCCTCAAAGCATGGCAAGAATGTATATGAGGTCTAGGTAATTTGAGATTTAGAGTGAGATGAGGGACAACCTCCTTAATTATTTTTCTGGTCTTATTAC
>CAJJDO010000052.1:135934-147801 GCA_905183005.1 Paramecium pentaurelia | reverse complement strand
AATGTAATAATATTAAATTAGAAGAAATGGTAGGAGGCTAATGAAAAAATAAATTAATATTTAAAATTTTTAGAAAAACAATCATCATTCGCAACTTTTTTTTAAGGTAATTCTAATTTATTTATGTAATTTAGGTATTTCTTTAATTGAAATTAATCAACCTGGAAAAGGAATTATATTAAGAGTATAAGCAAAGAAGATTAATTGTAACTTATATAGAGATCTATTGGATTATTTAGAGTAAGAACTTGGAAAAAATGCAAAAAATTAATTTATTTTAATTACAAAAAGTTAATATAATCAATAATTTGAACAGGTTATGCATTAAATGATGAAAATAAATATCAATTAGCAATTGAGTAATGTGAAAAGGTTTTGATAGAAGAACCTTAACATCTACATGCATTGTATAGAAAAAGTAATTTTTTTTAAAATAGGCTTTTGGTTATCATATTTGAATGAACATTAACAAGCGATTTAATGTATTGATAAAGCCTTAAATTATAATTCAAATTATTGTGTTGGTTATTTCAATAAGGGTAATTTATTAGTTTATGATTGTAAGGGTATTCACTAGGTTTTCTTGGAAAATATAACAAGGAAATAGTGTGCTATGATAAGGCAATCAAATTGGATCCTAATTTTGCATAGGCCTATAATAATAAGGGTTAATAATAAGTTTATTATTAGGTTATTAGAGATCATAAATTTGAAGATAAATGATCTTAAAAAATATAATGAGGCAATAGTTTGCTATGATAAGGCAATCCAACTGAATCCTAATTATGCATAGGCCTATAAAAATAAGGGTTAATAATTAGTTTATTTTAGGTGCTTTATTAGATCAATTGAAGAAGTATTAATAAGCTATAGAAAATTATAAGCAAGCACTTTTGTATTGCAAATAAGACCAAAAGAAGTTTAAACAATTAATTATAGAAGTAAGAAATAAGAAATGAATAATTATTAAATATCCTTAATAAAATATTTATCAGTATTATTTAGTTTCCATCTATTTTGACTTTAATTTTGGCACTATTTTTATTTTAATATTAGATTGGGATTCTTTTAAAAAGATAAATGATTTTAATTGTTTTAGTAATAAAAAAAAAGAAGTATATGACTTTTTTCTCTTTATTGTATCTTTTAAAAAATTTTGTTACTTTTTTTTTAACATTTATCAATTAAAATTTTACAATTCCTTGAAGATCTTTAAAAGATTTTTCAACATAAGACCCAGATGGAAACAAAGTTTGATTTATTTTTCAAAAAAAAATGAAAAATTCTTTTGGAGTGTAGCAACATTTTAAACATTAAAAATATTTAACCTAATGTTTCATCTGTTAATATAATTATGCTTGATGTTACTGTATTTAAAAATATAAAAACAATAAGTAAATAGCCCTTTCCTTCACAAAATTATAAAAGGAATTATGATTTCATTCATGTTTATTTTCCTAATATATTAGTAGTGTATTTTATTTTTGATTTATCCTATCATTAAACTATTATTTATTATTGTTGATTAAATACTTAATATATTTTTGATTAGTTAAATTTTTAATTATTTTAAATTTGAAAATCATGACAATATAATTCAATATTGAATCTGAAATATTAATTAATGGACTTAGATAATAATTATAATCTAAACTAATAAAATTAGATAATCAAATTATCTAATTTCATCCTACAACAAATTATTATTTGGCTGTTAATGAAGGATTTTTTAATGAAAATTTGCAATTCTTTGGTAATGATACTCTCTTAGGTTCAAAGGAGTTTGAAATTTAAAGAAAATTAAAAAAAAGCGAATCCCTTTTTTAAGATAATTTAAAATTTGATACTATTAATCCAAACCTAAATAAGATGATCAACAATTTTTAAGGTATTCAATTTTTATTAATATTGTTAAGAATGAACTTCCATTTAAAAATACCTTGAATTATTAAATAAATTATTTACACTCTATTGGGGAACATCATCCTTTTAACTAATTCTTAAATTTCTTTAATTAAATTGGCAATCATTCAATTAATATGATCTGAATTGCATTATATTAAGGTTGAAATTGAAAATTTTAATTATTCTTTGAAGTAAATTAACTAAATAGTTTTAAAGTATCATGATTTTATCTTCATTTCAACACTATTAAAATAATTTTTAATTCTATCTCAATTAATTGATTAAATTTTACATTATTACAGACAATATCATCTAATTAAGTCTAGTAAATTTGAAAATATTAACCTTCTTCTAAATTTTACATCTATTAAATTATCTATTCATTTATTCAAGTATAGATCCAGGTTTAAAGTCAAATTATTTCAGTATTTCTTCAATTATCCGATTGGGAGTTACAATTAGTAAATTAAGATCTTCTTAATTGAGCACCTATAAAATTCTGCCATTTAATAACAGGTGTATCCCATTAGAGTTACTACTCCATATTTTTTAAATAATTATATTTACATGTATTAACCTTAAAGATAAAACTCTAGGCTAAATCAATGAATTCTATAACCATATATTCAGTTATGAATCCATAAGTTATGGTGGTAAAATCATCTAAATAAACCAAAATATTTTGTCCAAAATAATTATTTATAAATCATATTTAATCTACTTCTTTTTTAAATTATTCAATCAATTAATGAAAAGCAAATATATCAATTAAGAAAGGGGTTAACATTTATAATTCAGATTAGAAGATTGAATCATCTTCTAAATTTGGTTATTCTAATTCAACAATGCAATTAAGAATATTACTCTGAATTGTTTCTCAATATTTTACTTAAGCATTTAAATCCAATTTTAATTTTCTTAAAATCATTTAATATTTTATTAAGATCTTATTCAAAAAAATTTCTTATTTCAAGTTATTTTACTCACTAATTTACATAATATTTCCTCTAGTATATATCCTTTATTGTTGTAATGATAAATTTTCAAAATATCACTTATAAATTGTTTATATTTAAAAAGATCTATTAGAATTAATTATTANTGATACTATTAATCCAAACCTAAATAAGATGATCAACAATTTTTAAGGTATTCAATTTTTATTAATATTGTTAAGAATGAACTTCCATTTAAAAATACCTTGAATTATTAAATAAATTATTTACACTCTATTGGGGAACATCATCCTTTTAACTAATTCTTAAATTTCTTTAATTAAATTGGCAATCATTCAATTAATATGATCTGAATTGCATTATATTAAGGTTGAAATTGAAAATTTTAATTATTCTTTGAAGTAAATTAACTAAATAGTTTTAAAGTATCATGATTTTATCTTCATTTCAACACTATTAAAATAATTTTTAATTCTATCTCAATTAATTGATTAAATTTTACATTATTACAGACAATATCATCTAATTAAGTCTAGTAAATTTGAAAATATTAACCTTCTTCTAAATTTTACATCTATTAAATTATCTATTCATTTATTCAAGTATAGATCCAGGTTTAAAGTCAAATTATTTCAGTATTTCTTCAATTATCCGATTGGGAGTTACAATTAGTAAATTAAGATCTTCTTAATTGAGCACCTATAAAATTCTGCCATTTAATAACAGGTGTATCCCATTAGAGTTACTACTCCATATTTTTTAAATAATTATATTTACATGTATTAACCTTAAAGATAAAACTCTAGGCTAAATCAATGAATTCTATAACCATATATTCAGTTATGAATCCATAAGTTATGGTGGTAAAATCATCTAAATAAACCAAAATATTTTGTCCAAAATAATTATTTATAAATCATATTTAATCTACTTCTTTTTTAAATTATTCAATCAATTAATGAAAAGCAAATATATCAATTAAGAAAGGGGTTAACATTTATAATTCAGATTAGAAGATTGAATCATCTTCTAAATTTGGTTATTCTAATTCAACAATGCAATTAAGAATATTACTCTGAATTGTTTCTCAATATTTTACTTAAGCATTTAAATCCAATTTTAATTTTCTTAAAATCATTTAATATTTTATTAAGATCTTATTCAAAAAAATTTCTTATTTCAAGTTATTTTACTCACTAATTTACATAATATTTCCTCTAGTATATATCCTTTATTGTTGTAATGATAAATTTTCAAAATATCACTTATAAATTGTTTATATTTAAAAAGATCTATTAGAATTAATTATTATTATAAATTTGATATTTAATAAAATTTATGTAATATATACAATATTAGAATTAGAATTTATACTTTTGAAATAGAATACAAAGGTTTCATAAAAAAATGGAAATGAAAAAAAAATTGTAATTAATCTAAAAGAATTTGGATTAAAGTCCAATTGCAAAATACTAAAACTCAATTTGAAGATCCTAAATATAATCGATTCTAAATGTAAAATCAAAAATATAGATTTTAGCAAATAACCAAGAATAAATAAAGTTTACAAAATTTATGTCTACTCAAATAGAATCTTAAAAAAGATAAGATAAAGTTAATAATATTTACAGGAGATCAAAGAAATATGTTCAGATGCATCAAATTATTAAACGCATGAGAATTCTAATGCATTAATATATCAAATAGTCACTAATGGCATTTTAATAATAACATTGGCGTCAATCCTTTTCGTTTTTTTATAATATATGAATTCCCTTGCAAAAGTCATTAATATTGGTTTATAACTTAAATTAATAAAAGATTCTTTAATCTTCTCATTCTTTTTGATAGGATAGAAGCATCAATAAGAGAATCTAATTCTTTATATTTTTGAAAACTATTCATAAATTCAATAAAATTTTAAGGCTTTCCTTAACTTTGTTTAATTATCAAATTCAATTTATTTTTAAATGGATTGAAATTATCAAAAAAAGATAGTCAAATCATTAATAGGAATGATGCCATAATCGCATTAATCTTGATTTTGCTTAGCAATTTCTTAGTATATTTTTTTATATTAATCAAATCCACTTGCAGTTCCCATTTCATTCAATCAATAAGCAATTATAATACTATAATTCTATAATTCAATTTTGCTTTTTCTATTAACATTTTCAAGATAAACTAAATGATTATTATTGAAAGAGCTCTCTCCAAATAATAATTTGCATCGTGATGTTTTGTTCTTTATTGATCAATTTATTAATATTTTTTAATCATTAAATGACATCCAGCCAATTTAATATTTAAATACCCAAATTGCTACATGCTTCAAGTTTTTGGGTTGAAATACACATAACTTTTTGAAATAAATCAATTGCCTTTTGTATGTGATTCAATTCAGATAGTGGAATGCCTAAATTTTTTAACTAAAATCCTTATAGACTAAAAGCATGAATTTGAATGCAAAAATTACATAAACGATTTATTAATTATTCTTAGATGTGATTATGCTTAAAGAATATAGTAGAAATTGTCTTTAATCAGACGATGGCAAAGTATGTAATTTTATATAGAGAAGCTTAGATTGCAAAAGATTAATTAGATGAATCTTGCAATAAATTTATCAATTAATCATAAGGTTTGAGGAGTGTACCCAAGTTATGTTATTAAATTCTCTTGGCTAATATGTTCATAATAGTGTTTGAAGTATTTGATTTTATTGGAGTGAAACCTCCTATTCTTAGAATGATATTAACTTAACTATTTTATAGTTAGTTTAGCTGGTTTAGATTTTAAAATTACGTCTTCTAGTTAATTCTCTTAGTAAATTTAACTAAAGAATTTGGTCAAAGAAAATTTTTTATAATCATTATTATTGTTATTATTTTGATCGGAATTGCGAAATCTCAATATATAAACTAATTCAAAGCATAATTACAATTAACTTTATTTAGTTATACATATTTTATTGTCAAATTTTATAATAAAGCATACACCACATGCACCTTATGCCATACAGGATTTTTTACTCTCAGAAATAGCTTCCAAGAAAGATAAAGTTAATAAAATTCTTAATATCCCTTATTTTATTCTTTAGAAATTAATTGTATTACTTACATAATATTACAATCAGATTGAAGATGCATAAATAAAATGTGATTCTCAATTAGTTGTTTAAGACACTTAGAAATTTTTCATAAATTGAGTTCTAAATGCAATTGAAAAAATATGTTATTTGGATACTTAAAAAAAAGGATATGTTATTTTGGAAATATTTTATTTGAAATTTTTTAATATTAAATAAAATTAGGAAATATATTCATAAACTACTATCACTATTATTACGACAAATATGGGAAAAATATCATAAACCATATATTGTAAATCGAAGAAGTTTTTAGATTGGGTTAATTTGATAACTATTTTTTATTCTTATTAAAAAATAAACATATAGATAAATAAGAAATATGATAATTTAAAATGAGCCAAAATAATAAATTAGATTTTAAAAATCTATATTTGATTTAATAGTAAACTTATTATTTGGTTGCTTATGTACTAAAACAATAAAACAGATTTTAATTATCTAAGTATAAAATAATTCATTAATTTTCAAACTTGATCATTTTCAATACAAAATAAAAGTTCCCTAAAGTTTTATTACAATTTAGAAACAAAAAACATTCTCTTAATTAATATCCAACTATTTTCTTCTGATTACATCTTCCAAAGACTTAAAAATAATCAAATTTGGATGTATGATACAATTAAATAAATATGATCCTTTTTACATTTCATCATATTAGAGTGAAAAAACGTTTCTGAATTTCAATATATATAATGTATTTCGATTCTGGATAGGAAGAAGATAAATTAGAGATTTTTAGATTAAATTCAAGATATTAATGAATTCATTCTCTGTGACAATTGAAATGTTTAATCTATTAAATTTGAATTTATAATTTTACCTTTAAACTAACTTGAATCCTTCATAACTCATAAACTGGAATTTATTAGTTCGATTTTTCAATTCATTCAATAATGGTCCTAAATATTCAATAGAATTTTGATCATTTTAAATTAAATTTATGTTAATGTTTTACAATAAAATAATTGTAAATCGAAATAAGGTACATACTTTCTAAGCCGTTTATAAATTGTAAAGATAAAATTTATTTATTGAAAATACATTAAGAACAAGTCTTCTCATGGTTTTTTTGAAGAAATTTGAAAGAAGATTAAATCATCAAATTATATTAAGGAAAAGATTGAAATATTTCAAAGTTAATAAAATGGTATAATAATCTCTCTTTTTTTCAATGTCTAAATATCACATTATTGTATTTTTTAATTATAATGTGTACTTATTTCAAAATAATTTATGCCTAAGAAAGTAGTTAAACCAGGATACTATTTCAACAATAAATATATTAATATTAGGTATATATATTTTTGTTTTAATGATATCATATTTAAATAAAGGCAGCCATATGAGTAAAAGATTTCTTTATTATTTAATTCAAGAATTATACTCACTCTATTTTTAAAAACAGATCTTAATAAAGAGTGGAATATTTGTAAATTAATGTTAAAAATCTAGAAATATTAACTCGAATTCAACTATGTAAGCTATAATGATATGTTTTTATTAGAATCAATAAATTCATATAAATAAATTTCATATATAAAGGATTTTTCGAATTGTTATTTAAAGTCTCATCAAGTAGTCTAGAGGGAAGACGCTGCCCTGAAGCGGCAGAGATCCGAGTTCAAGTCTTCGGGTTGGTGAATTTTTTATTAAATTTATTTTATTGTTTATTAATAATTTGTCAATAATTTTCTATGTGAAAATATATTTAACTAGTCATTTTAATTGTGCTTAAATACAATGTGATATTAATACACTCTTTTTTTTATATAAAGTTTTAATATCAAAAATCATAGATAGAAGCGCTTACGATTTTTGTAAACAATATTCATCTGTGATTAAAGGTAGTATATAGTATATATATTGTTTGGAAAATCTATAATTAGCTAAAAGCTTATGAATAGATACCGAAACTTGGAAAATTTTTCATAGGGGATAACAAAAATAACAAATAAGGACAGATGATAAAAAATAGTCTTTTGATTAAAAGAAAAAAAGTTCAATATTTTTACATAATAATAATTTCTTTTTTTGAAATTATCTCCTTTAAGATAAAAGACTACTATCAAAACTTTTAGACGAAATCAATGGCGAGATGCCTACCATATATAAAATAATCAAAACTACAAAAATATCATAGCTGGTAAATAATGTATTTCTACTTGTATTGCTAAAGTTTAATTTAATAGTTACTAAGCCTTTATAGCATACCTAAGGAGAAGGCATTGGTAAAAAATCAACCATTTGTAAATTCATTCCAAAAGAAAATAACTTTTAAATCTGTACTTGTAAAACATTCACTTAATATGCAGATGAAGAAAAAGATTAATATACATGTAAGACTAATCCTTCTTTTTATTGGACTATAAATTAATGTATTGATTACCTTGTGAAGCCTTTTCATCTGGTTTAAATTGTAACACAATACCATGTTTAGATGGTATATTTCAAACTAATTTCTATTTATAATACTAAATATAAAAAAAGCTATTCAAAAACTGCGAGTGTTAGATATTAGTGATTTTACTATGCGAGTTATTATGAAATATTTGGATCAAAGAAATTTCAGTAACTTAATAGAAAAAAAATCATAAGATTAGAAACGAATTATTATGTGGAAAAATCTCCTTTTTCTTCAAATTATAGATATTCAAACCTATTATTTGAATTTTGGAGTTCTGCTAGATTTGTTTTTTCTTTTAACTGTTAAGATATTCATGACTTTGATTCGCTAAATTAACAAGGTTATAAGTTTCTGAAGATTCAAAACTATGATAATTATTTTTATTGCTGTGCTAATTACTCGTTCACTTAAGTTAAGTAAGTTATCCAGATAATCTCTTTTGGATTTCTTCTATAAAACCCTTATCATTAATTTTCACTTATTAAGAAAATTATTTATGTTATTTACTAATTGATGATTTAGAAATATTCTTATACTTTTCATACAATTAACACTAAAAAATTAATTTTCTTTTAGTTGAATTCTTTAAATATTAATGAATAATATAATAAAATGAAGATAACAAAAAATATATGTATCTTTAATATATTTTAGAGAAAGAACAAGAATTAAAATAAAAACTTAATTTATACGGATTGATGATCACTCCAAATTTAATAACTCATTTCTCATGATATTATCTGATCTAAATTTCTTTTGATTTATCATCCCAAGTAATCAAATACTGTCCATCATCAGTCATATATCCAAAAATATGAGATGTTCCAAACTCAATAGATTCCTAATTCATAACTTCTCCGTTTTGTTTCATACTTATTAAACTTACATTTAAACCATTCTTATTTACAAGCATACATTTTGATTCTATATATTATGAAGCAAACAAACAATGATCGGTTCCACCTTTTACAGGAATCTCTTTGGTCTTGGTATACTAATTATTAATATTATTCATCTCAAAAACAATTATGTACTATCTACTATCAGGATAGAATGTGAATGTATAGTTATCAATAAAGCATAATCTAAATCCACATTGTTCTACTTTAATCTTTTATTTTACTACCCATTTGTTAAAAAAATCTATATGGTCAATTACTAATATAAAATTATCACTTCCACAGGATATCAATCTATTTAATTATTCATTTAAAGTTAATCCTAATACAGCATTTTTATGATCTCTAATAGTCTAAGTGCATAACCATGTATTTTACTTCTACCAGAATTTAATCTTATTATCCCAACCACCAGAAATAATAATATTTTCATCATTATTTAATTATAAACAGTAGATACCATTTGTATGTCCATTCAAATACTATTGGCAAATCCATAAATTATTTTGATCTCTTGCCCATATTATGATTGATTTATCTTGACTACCAGATATAAAATGATCCGATCTCTTCATGAAATTTAAAGTATAGACATCTCTCCCATGTTCATTTAATATTTAAACTTATTTTAAGATTCCTTATATAACTTCAAATACTTTAATTTAACTTTCACATCCAGCAATTAATATTGAACAATCTTTATTAACAGCAATTGCATTACACCATTGATCTTATTTAATTGAGTTTTCTTTAACTAATTAATAAGTGAATGGTTTAACATTTGATTGAGTAGTTTAAAGTGTTGATGATTATTAAATAGTTTAAGTATTAATTTAACAATCATTTTATTTGATTTAATTTTTCTATGTTGTGTGAGTTTCTTTGGTTAATTCTTGATATTATTGTTCTTACTTTTAAACTTGATTGTGAGTATTAATTAACATCAAAGAAGTCACTTCTTAACAGATTTATTTTGGGAAATTGTCATCTTAAAATTTAAATAATATATTGGAATTGATTTTCGGTAATTGTGATTATTATTATTAAGATGCTATTATATTAATCGAGTTAAACTCATTATTAAGAAGTTCATCAAGTTTGGTATCAATATTATTAAATGAGTTCTATTTACATATATTAAATAATATACACCTCTATTGCTTATTACATATTTTCTATGCATTCATTCACTTTTATTTGGTATTCTTTTCTTATCATTGATTCAGAGACAGTTTACATTTCGACTTTTTAAGATATTTTATTTAATAATTTCTATATCTATTTAAAGATGCTTATAAGACAACTTTTTTATGTATTTATCAATAAATTAAGTAGTTTAAATTATGATTCAAAATTTGAAAATAAAAAACTTGAAGAGATGAACTCTAGTATATTTAGAAGGATTTCTAAGCAAACAGGCTAAACACGAATCGATTTTGCAACAAAAAATTTTTCAAGTAGCTGATTTTTTCAGAAAATTTTAAGAATGAAAACTCCTTCTATTACATAACTATCAGTACTTCTATAGATATTATAAAATTAAACAACGATAAAATTATATTTGGCAAAAGAACTATCAAACAGATTTGACTGCTCTAATTGATTTATTTTATTAGGGTCCATATTTCGAAGACTATCTTATAATTACTATTTATATCAATAGATTTTTTACTAAATTCTAATATATTGATAAAATTAATTGATCAACGTTCTTTAATAACTAACTTTAACAGAAAAATACAAAATATCACATCAAATTTAAATTATTTATTTTTAATATTAAAAGTTAAATTAATATATGTCTCAACTTTTAATAATAAATAGAATTTTATTTTTTGATAATTTTTTTTTAGATAACGTTTAATCATGCAAGAGATATGTAGAACTTTAGCAATTCGGATCCTTATAAAATTAACATATTATTTTAATAGAAAATTAATCTTTTTGAAATAAGAAATATACTAACTTCAATTTTATTAGTTTCAATTTGAATTTTGGTAAATTACAACATATTATCACAAATCTATTCTATTAATGACATTTAAATCTAGAGGTTTAATCATTTTAGTTCATTTTCTACTTGTGAATTAGCATTAAATAGTAATTATTTTATGATGTTCAATTGTTTTAATTTTATTTTATTGATATCTAATTAATTGTTATTAAGTTTGTCATTTCAAAAATGAAGCTAAAGGAGTACTCAATTAGGTTATTATATTAATTGTCTTAATATTAAAATGCTAATTTTATTTATAATGAACTCCAGATAGTAGAATTTACTTATATCCTTAAAGAAACTTTTTATACCTAATGATATATCAACTGAGTTAACTCTCAACAATGCTATGCCTATAATTGAAAATTAAAGAATTACAAAATAACTCATTTTTTTATTTGCTTGGTTAATTTATTTTTAATCTATTATAAAAAAACATAAATGCCTCTATTTAATTAATTAAAAGATTTTTGTCAATATTAAAAATAAACTCAATCTATAAACACAATTAATTGAGATTTTTTTTTTATTTATTTTAGTTATTGTCCTTCTTTAC
>CAJJDO010000052.1:122705-135922 GCA_905183005.1 Paramecium pentaurelia | reverse complement strand
TTCAAGTAGCTGATTTTTTCAGAAAATTTTAAGAATGAAAACTCCTTCTATTACATAACTATCAGTACTTCTATAGATATTATAAAATTAAACAACGATAAAATTATATTTGGCAAAAGAACTATCAAACAGATTTGACTGCTCTAATTGATTTATTTTATTAGGGTCCATATTTCGAAGACTATCTTATAATTACTATTTATATCAATAGATTTTTTACTAAATTCTAATATATTGATAAAATTAATTGATCAACGTTCTTTAATAACTAACTTTAACAGAAAAATACAAAATATCACATCAAATTTAAATTATTTATTTTTAATATTAAAAGTTAAATTAATATATGTCTCAACTTTTAATAATAAATAGAATTTTATTTTTTGATAATTTTTTTTTAGATAACGTTTAATCATGCAAGAGATATGTAGAACTTTAGCAATTCGGATCCTTATAAAATTAACATATTATTTTAATAGAAAATTAATCTTTTTGAAATAAGAAATATACTAACTTCAATTTTATTAGTTTCAATTTGAATTTTGGTAAATTACAACATATTATCACAAATCTATTCTATTAATGACATTTAAATCTAGAGGTTTAATCATTTTAGTTCATTTTCTACTTGTGAATTAGCATTAAATAGTAATTATTTTATGATGTTCAATTGTTTTAATTTTATTTTATTGATATCTAATTAATTGTTATTAAGTTTGTCATTTCAAAAATGAAGCTAAAGGAGTACTCAATTAGGTTATTATATTAATTGTCTTAATATTAAAATGCTAATTTTATTTATAATGAACTCCAGATAGTAGAATTTACTTATATCCTTAAAGAAACTTTTTATACCTAATGATATATCAACTGAGTTAACTCTCAACAATGCTATGCCTATAATTGAAAATTAAAGAATTACAAAATAACTCATTTTTTTATTTGCTTGGTTAATTTATTTTTAATCTATTATAAAAAAACATAAATGCCTCTATTTAATTAATTAAAAGATTTTTGTCAATATTAAAAATAAACTCAATCTATAAACACAATTAATTGAGATTTTTTTTTTATTTATTTTAGTTATTGTCCTTCTTTACTGAGATGAATCTGATATCCTTTTTATAATTGTTCCTAATATTTAGCTTCTTAATATTTGCATACAACTAGTTTACATAAAATCTAACACTCAAATTTATTTGTTATCTATTCCAGCTCTAATATCTGAATATAAATGAAAATAATAACAAGCTGAATGATATTTCAATTATTGATTCAAAGATATTTCATAGAGATTTCTTTTACATTTATAACCTGAAAAAGTCCATTCATAACCAGATACATATTATATAATTAATTGAAAAACTGTATTTTCATATACTTGCTTAGTATTTCTGGACATTTTTATTAAATCAAATACAGAAATACCTCTTTCTTGTTCTATGTTTGGTTATTATTTTGGTTTAAATTAACATATTGATGGTTTATAGTTTCTGAAGTTTTGGTAATAAAATTATGTTGAAAAAATAATTAAACTTTAATTATATATATATTCATATTTGATTATATTTTCTAATTTAAATTTCTTTTGATTCTTCATCCCATGTAATTAAAAACTACCCATCATCACTCACACAACCAAATAAATCAAAATTTCCAAATTAAATTGATTATTCTATTTTAAATTCATAATTTCCAATTTTCCTTATAAAATTCACATAATTACTCGTTTTAATTACAATAAGACATTATGGTTCGATAAACTTTATTGGAAAAAACTAATAATCACCTCCACTCTTCATAGCAATATCTTTTGTTTTTGTATACTATTTATTAATATCATTAAATTCATAAAAATGTAGATATTCTACACAATAGAGTTGAAAAATGAATGAATTTTCATTAATAAAACATATTCTACAACCAGTTGTTTCAACCTTAATCTTTTAGACTACACTCCATTTACAATCCTATTAAGATTATTCGATTATTAATATTTATTCATCACATGCACATGATATTAATTAATTCTATTTTTAATTTAAACTTAATCCTACGACATAGTTATTATGGTCTGTAACAGTTTATGAACATAACCAGTAGTGATTTTATTTCATCCAGAATTTAATAGTATTATCTTCACTACCTGTTATTATTAGATCTTCATTAATATTCAATAATAAACAAAGTATCCAACCATTATGTCCATTTAATTTCTATTAGCAAACCCATTTATTGTTTTCATTCAAAGACCATATTATAATTTATTTATCATAACTTCCAGACATAAATTATTTAGATTTCTTCATAAACTATAAAGTATTAACAATACTCTAATGTTCATTTAAAACTTGTATTTCTTTTAATACATCTTATTTCAATTGAAATACATTAATTTTCTCATAACATCCAACTATTACAATAGAACAATCTGAATTGATAGCTATTGCTTAACAATTATCCTATTTTCTAATTGAACTCTCCTCGATGAATTAATAAGTAAATGAGTTTTAAATTAATTCAGGAGAAGATTGAAGAAATTGTTATTATATTTTGGTTTATGCTTAGTGTTGTTATTATAATAATTACTAGTCCTTGACTTTTAATTAGTCTTCAAATTGTGGATTCAATTATTCGCATTGGCTAATTGATTATTTGATTTCTTAATTATATTCCTATTACTGTTTTAATTGATCTTACATCTAACTTATTGATAATTATTAAGATTTATTATTTTAATTTGAAATAGTATATAGTTATTATTTTAATTAAATATCAATCAAATAAAGAACTTGATCAAATTTATATTTTTATTGTAGTATAATTTATATCGTTTCTTTTCTGATATATTTTATGATTATAATATTTTAATATCATAATCTGTTCTATTGTAAATTTCTTTATCAACAACGTATTTAGATAGATCTATTAGAAAAATAGTTATAAGTAAAATTGATTGGGCATTATTTAATAAGTAAAAGAATTTGAAATAGAGTTTTGAATTGATACTTGCTATCATTAGTTTTATTTTAGTTTATCGAATTCAAAAAATAAAAGTAGTAATAACAATTCTTTTTCTAATTTTATAAAATGCTTTGATAATTTGAAATTTTTAATAAATTTAATGTATAAACTGGAAAATCAACCTATTTTATTCAGTTTACGAAATAATTGTATTTATAAAGACACCAATTTTTTTGATTATCAAAAATCTTACAATGGCAAGGTTAGTTTTACAATAAAGGTAAATAAATTGAAAAATTCGGAGAATATATTCAAATTGTCTAATGTGTAAAAATGGCTCAGTTTGATTCTATGCCAATTTGAAACTTAGATAACAGATTTCTTTATGAAAATACCATAAACAGATAATCTAGAAGCTATAGAAAAATATCTTAAATTATTATATTAGAAATTGCTATTTAAATATTAAAGAATAAATAGAACTTAGGATAAATTTTAATTTAAATGCTTTTCTAAAGGAGGATCAATATTCAAGCAAATTATGAATAATATATAATAGATTTTGATTATTAATTAAGGTTGGGCCTATGATTTAAATATTAATTAGAATAACATATTCATATACTACCATTGCTTCATTTCAGGTTTTTCCGATGAAATTATCCCTATCTCAAGAACCTTCGAGAATTCTAATGTTGCTATTTTTATAATAATGATTATGCAAAAAGGAGTTTTGGGAATTTCTGAATTTATATAAAGCAGGATGTTATTCTTGCGATTAGACAGGTACCTAAAATTATTGAATCAACAATATTATTAATGGATGGTTATCAAATGGTGTTTTTGAAAAATTTTTAGCTAATTTTTCAGGCATTTTCAACTATTCATTTAGGAATTAATGCCTAAGGGTATTTTTAGTTTAATTGGAGAAAATTTATTAACTAGAGATGCAATCCAAGATTAGCTTTTCAATTTAAGTCTTTATATTAAATTCTTATAAATGGAAATTAAAAGTTTAATAGATTCTGTTATTAAACAGTTGAAATAAATATAATATTAAAAAATTTGAGAATGAGTATATTGCTAAATAAAGAATAATTTGAAAAGAATAAACTCTGGTCGATCCATGGCTTAAGGGTCACTTGGACTAGCTTCCTGGGACTACAGATGAATATTCGAGAGTGATGGAATTCTGAAGGATGAGAGAAACATGACGTATGACTTACCAAGGTTTGAAGTATGATTTTAAATCATAACTCATTCGTAATAGGTGAATGAAGTGGGATTGGAGTTTTCTAAGATTAATTTAGTTGATTTCAATACAAAATCGAGTAAATCGACTATTACCTATAGTTTTTTATAATCTTTACGATTAATTCCGACTACTCTGTAAAAATAAAAAGAGGCAATGTGTTAAATTCGAACCTGAGGCTGTTAGGGAGCACAGGTATTATTTGGAGGGGGAACCTAGGCAATTGCCACACTAAAGTGACCCCTGAAACAGTCTTTTAAACACGGTGTGTTATATCTTACAATAAATGAAAATTTATCTTTGGAGGGGGTAGATGAAGCATGATCGTTTCTTCTTTATCACTTTGAATGGGACTCAAGGGTTGTTGAAAGAAGTAGATTAAAACTAGGCTTATCATTAGTCTACGACTGTAGACGACAATAATGAGTTAAGGACAGAGCCTCAGGTGGCTTTAGCAGAGCGACTTTCCACTGTATACCTCGTTGTGTTTGGGAAGCAAAGTTTTTGAGACATCCTTCTGTGTATACCAAATCTTTTCAAGTGAATTCCTTTAACAATATTAATTCACTAATTATTATTTTTATAATATGAATGTATATGGTTGCGTTGAAGATTGTAGTAACTCATTAAAAGTACTTGTATAAATAATTAGAAAATATTTAATAATCTGTTTGATAGATAGCTTATTTTCAAAACAATTTTTGAAGTAAAGTCAAAAGTGTTTAAATTTAAGCTTTATATATTAGTTTTGAGAGATCTTTACTAGAACCTTGGTTAATTATTTCACATCTATATTTATGTGTTATTAACTTTTTCATTTTTATCCTCTTAGATGGCATAATTATATTTTTATTTTTATTTTTCTATACTACATTAATTAAGAGCATCTTTAATTAAATTAGTTATTTACTCAGTTTGAATATTTTACTTATTCTTTTTCATTTAAAAATAATATTTAATATACTTCTATAATTATCATTTATATATTTGTTTATCAAAATTCAAATCAACTAATACCCAAAATTGAATTTTTAATCATCAGAAATTGNTATTGCTAAATAAAGAATAATTTGAAAAGAATAAACTCTGGTCGATCCATGGCTTAAGGGTCACTTGGACTAGCTTCCTGGGACTACAGATGAATATTCGAGAGTGATGGAATTCTGAAGGATGAGAGAAACATGACGTATGACTTACCAAGGTTTGAAGTATGATTTTAAATCATAACTCATTCGTAATAGGTGAATGAAGTGGGATTGGAGTTTTCTAAGATTAATTTAGTTGATTTCAATACAAAATCGAGTAAATCGACTATTACCTATAGTTTTTTATAATCTTTACGATTAATTCCGACTACTCTGTAAAAATAAAAAGAGGCAATGTGTTAAATTCGAACCTGAGGCTGTTAGGGAGCACAGGTATTATTTGGAGGGGGAACCTAGGCAATTGCCACACTAAAGTGACCCCTGAAACAGTCTTTTAAACACGGTGTGTTATATCTTACAATAAATGAAAATTTATCTTTGGAGGGGGTAGATGAAGCATGATCGTTTCTTCTTTATCACTTTGAATGGGACTCAAGGGTTGTTGAAAGAAGTAGATTAAAACTAGGCTTATCATTAGTCTACGACTGTAGACGACAATAATGAGTTAAGGACAGAGCCTCAGGTGGCTTTAGCAGAGCGACTTTCCACTGTATACCTCGTTGTGTTTGGGAAGCAAAGTTTTTGAGACATCCTTCTGTGTATACCAAATCTTTTCAAGTGAATTCCTTTAACAATATTAATTCACTAATTATTATTTTTATAATATGAATGTATATGGTTGCGTTGAAGATTGTAGTAACTCATTAAAAGTACTTGTATAAATAATTAGAAAATATTTAATAATCTGTTTGATAGATAGCTTATTTTCAAAACAATTTTTGAAGTAAAGTCAAAAGTGTTTAAATTTAAGCTTTATATATTAGTTTTGAGAGATCTTTACTAGAACCTTGGTTAATTATTTCACATCTATATTTATGTGTTATTAACTTTTTCATTTTTATCCTCTTAGATGGCATAATTATATTTTTATTTTTATTTTTCTATACTACATTAATTAAGAGCATCTTTAATTAAATTAGTTATTTACTCAGTTTGAATATTTTACTTATTCTTTTTCATTTAAAAATAATATTTAATATACTTCTATAATTATCATTTATATATTTGTTTATCAAAATTCAAATCAACTAATACCCAAAATTGAATTTTTAATCATCAGAAATTGTTAATAGTTCATTCTTCACTTGCTTTCGGAATAGGATATTTTGAACATTATAATTTTAAATCTTTAAATGTAATAATTCTTAAATAAGTATTATATCAGTTTTTGATATTTTACCTGAGTCACGAGTCATTTAATTCTTATTTAAATATTAATTAAATGCTCTAAGTATTCATTGTTAGTTAAAACTGGAATTATTTAACAAAGCATTTCAATTATGGCAGATTCTATTTAAAATATCAGTTTAAATTGTTTAAATATTTTGAATTAGTAAATTTCTAAAAATTTTTCATTTAAATAAAAGGAATAGAATTATAGTGATAATTGATCTTAAGCTGATATTCATTTTGTCTTGATTTTAGGTTATTGATTTCAAAAGTTTATTCATTAAGAAAGATATTTAGTATATCCTCATTGAATTTAATTAAATTAATACTAAGACGAAAGATTATATTACAAACTACTATTATTTGAAGTATTCTATCGACTAAGCAAAACAATATTTCTAATTGTAGTTTGTATTATGAAATACGACAATTATATAATTAAGGAATTAATCTTATCTATTATCTATATTATCTATTAAATAGTTTCTTTGAATTCATAATCAAGTTTTACTACTCTTTTTTAACCAAATCTTATCCTTAATTTTTGACAGAAAATCTTATGATTAAAAGGTATTTAAAAATCTTTGACTTTTAACACTGATGATTGATTCACTTATTCATCATATATTTATGTTTTCCTTTCATAGATTACTATGATTGTCTCATAAAATCCTTATATTAGTAGATTTTAAACTGTTTATATTTCAAAAGGAATCAACTTGAAGCTTTAAAGTAGATACTAAGTGAAACCAACAACAAAATATACATAAAAATTTTGTATATGATTTTAATTCTCTTTCATATATTAAAATAATTATTATTATATAATTTTTGTTGATTGTTATCTTTATCATACATCAAATGTTAAAAATCATATCAATACCTATTATCAAATTAAAGCTAAAATTCATTAAAATGATTTATTATCTGATTGAATATAAAATTAAATCAGAGTTTAATTGTATTGAGAATAGGCTGGAAAGGATAAGCTAATAAAAATTTCAAGTTCGAGTTGCAAATATTTTGCACTTGATTTTAGCTCTTCCCACAACTTTTCGATACAATTAAGCTAAGAGATATATGGTGGGAGAAATAAACAATTCACTAAAGACAATTAATCCAAATTTATTAAGTGCGATGTATGGAGGCATTGTTCGGCACTAAACAAAAATTATTTTCTTTATTATGCTACTAAAGCAGCCTCAAAAATCTATTCAAAAATTTTCCAAAAACCTATTAATTAACATTTCCAATAAAACATTTGTAAACAATAAATCCATCACAAACTATAGCTTCATATAACACATTTATTTTTTTTATTTTTTTTGAGTTTAATTAAATTTGTCATACTGGTAAAATACCCTTTTTTGTCAAGCTCTTGCAACTTTCAAATTTCTCTTAATCTGCACATAGCCAATTATTTTGCAAATTCAAACCTTCTGTCTAAAGAACATTTAAGTAGTTTATATAGCTTTGGTTATATTACTTTCGTTTGGTTAATTGCGTGAATTCCAAATTTCAAACTAAATTGATTTGAAGTTGCTTTTTCCTCAAATTTTTTTTAATATTTTTCTAACTTTACTTTCCTTGTTTATAATTTTAAGAGCATCCTTCAAAGTAATCAATTCCAAAATTTGCTATTGGGTTTTGATTAACAGTTTTTTTAGTATTCATAGGTTTAGTAAAATTATTAACAACATGTGTGCCTACATAATGTTATTTAATAAGATGGCCTGCTTTAGCAAATAATATATTTAAGAGATGAAAAACATAGAGTTTCTATTTACATTAAATGTGGAAAATTTAAATCACTTGCAAAAAAATTGAAGCTATATTCTAAAATTCAAACCAACTTCCAACAATGAAAATTTATTTTTCCTATTCAATTCTTAAAAAAAATCTTGATTATAAATATAATCCAATAAAAAAGTAGTGTTTAATTTGCACTAAAATTATTAATTATTCAATTATTTTTCTTTAATTAATTTCAAATTGCTCTCTGCTTTAAAAATCAATTGCTTTGAATTTGATTGTTTAAAAAAGAATTTTTTTTCAATAAAATTTACTGTTGAATTGGAAGAACAATTAAAAAAATACTAAAATTCATCATAATTTCTATTTTAAAGCTAATCAAACTGGTTCTGTTAAATCTATGTACTATATTTTGGGAAGATATTATTCGCTAATAATTCATTCCCCATGTGTAAATGCATTATATTTGCTAAAATTCGCTACTAAAAAATGCTTTGGCTAAGAATCAAACAAATTTCAAAAAGGATAACTGCTGAGATAAGCGACTAAAGAAGAAATTTACATGAAATTAAGAAGCAGCTTAGCAGTTAAAGAACGAAATCACTATTTATTTAAGAACCCTAAAAGCGCAGAATTAATTAAATCTTACACAAGATGATATTATGTAAAATATTAATTAACATAAGGACGATCCTCTAATTAGACCTACTAATCGGAAGAAAATATTTTCGCAGAATGAAGGATTAAGTTTAGATATTTAAATAAAATGCAGCTATGCAGCTAAGAAAAAAAGCTAGTTCGCAAAGAACTGATTTAGGCAAAAATGTTGCTTAGATTATCAAAGTTAACTGGTGAATTAGAAATAGTAAATTAAGGAATTAAATAACAAATAGATGAGAGACAGTAAATCTAAAGTAGAAATTGATTATTACTAAAAGAAATAAAAATTTAATTCTTGAATTTTTTATAATATATCATTTTTCATCCTGCTACTATTGTGCTTCAGCTCCTTTTTTCTTCTTCATCTGGTCAATGAATTTTTCTCCTCTTCATTCAAATCCTTATGATGGAACTCAAACACCCATATCCATCCTGTTCTCTTATGAAGTCATTTATGCGTCTTTAGCAGTTCCACTTCTCTACCACTCTTTTCATAATAATGTTCTGCCCAAATTCTTGCTTGCTCTCTGATAATATTTGTTCATATTATTTATCATTCTAATTGCTTTCTTGCTATTCCTTTTTCTCTACAACATTTATTTTCTATAGTTAAAAATTTTGTCATTATTTTTGAGATGTAATTCCTAGTTTTTTGTTGGTTTAGAAAAAAAAAATTTAATTTTTACAACTCGAAGCAACTCATGAATGCATTGGTTTTGGTCAACAATTGAACGAGTTTTTGTAGATAATTTTCTTTAATAATCATACTTCTAAGAGCAAATTCCTTAGTTAAAAACCCAATAGCTAGAGACTGGATTAATACTATTAGTTTAATAATAGTATTAAAATGTATTAGGAGTATTGAATATTGAACAATTAATATGCTAATAACTCGTATCATAAAAATATTATTTATCTAATACTACTACTCCAAAAATATTAATTTATAAAATATTAACAATCTTGCTATTAATTTATATATTAAGAATTTCTTAATACTTGACAACCACCATTTAACCAAATGCATTATCCATTTTTCCCTAACATATTTGTAAATAAAGTTTAAGTGATATGATTGATGAACAAGATTTTAATAATTTTTGCTATCAAGACAAATTTGTTCTATTACTCCCTCCACAATTTATACCAGTCACTATGTAATCTGGTTAAGATGCTCCTATTAATTCTTAGCATTGACTTTTAAACCAAGGACAATAAGGATAAGAAGTACATTGTAGTTATCCAGTGATGCTTGAATAAAATTTAGGTTAACAGTAGGAATTGGACCAAATACAAGAAGATTTTATAAAAAAAAGGTATTCATTGTAGAAAAGAAAGCGCTAACATTAATTTTGGAGTTAAAGAGATTATTAAAACTGCAAATTGACTTCATAACATGAAACACAACTTGATTCTGCCCATCCATAAGTATCTAATGTATTTTATGAACATTATTGAGAATCTAAATTATTAGAATTAGTTTAGTTGGCTTAAATGCTAAAAAATAATACCATGTTAATATTAAATTAAGTTGGTTAATTTCAAATGCGCTTAATTTAAATGCTCAAATTTGTACACTCCTAATAATCAACTTATTCATATATACATTGATTCTTTTTTTAAATAAAAGTGTTAAGTTTAATCATCTATAATTAATTATTTAAATTCAAATATAATAAAACCCAGTAGATTGAGTTATTAATGTTTTATACAACTTTGAATATTTTGTTAAGAACACTATTAAGTTTGAGATATTAAATTAGAACATATAGGATATTGTATGCACTCAGTACCTTTCTATGAAAATTAAAAGAAATCTTAACACAAGAAGCTAAAGTAGTAAATTATTGGCAATCTTAAGCTTCACATATTGATTAGTTCACATTTCATTAACAAAATTCATTTTCATTAAATTGGTTTTGAGTTTTTTAAGAGCATTTACACTAGATTTTAATACTTATAGCCAGATAAGCTTATCATATTGTTGCAAAAGTAATAATGACTATCTTAATATTCAATTTCATAAATATTAAAGTTTTGTTCAAATCTAGATATCCATTTAAATTAACTTTGATGACAATCATATTCTATGAATAATATTATTATTATAAAATAGTATTTTGAAGATCTAGCTATTGAAAAAGATGAATTTAATTGAACTTATTCTCTTTTATCTTATTAATTTTTTATAAAAAATCTTATTTGATGACTGTATTTTTATTTTACATGGTTGGTGTACTACTCTACAAAATTTATTTTATCAAATGATATAAATTTTTATTAAATAAATATTTGCTAATAATTGATAATATTTTAAAACAGTTAATAATTTCGTATGATTATTAATGCTATAAACTAAACTAAGGTTATTTTGTCTTTCTTTCGTTTTTGATTAAAATCAATATATTTATAAGTATTGATGTTAAGTTATATCACTAATTTTTTAATCAAAATAGAAATGACTATATTTAAAAACATATCAATCCAATTTATAGTTAACCTTTTTTTATATAAAAGCATAAATTTGACAATAAGATATAAAATTGATTTGATACACATATTTTTTTAAAGAATATATCATTTTCTTAAAGGATGACTTTTTTCTATAATTTAAAGAATTTATTTAACAAAATTTGAAATTACTTATATGGAATTCAAATTTATATGGCATAGTAAATTTTATATTTCGTAATATTGAATTCAGAAAAGTTTACTTAAGAATATTCTGACTCCCATATTAGAGTCTTTATCGAGGATGGGAAATTATTAATTACAGTTAAATCCAATAATTATAAGGATTCTTAATACTTAACACTCCCTTAAAATAAACTCTTAGTCATTCATATTTCAATTAAAATATAGTTCAATAAGAAAATAATCTTATTTCAATGTTATCAATTATCTAATGATTGAATCTACAAAATTATAACAAACGTTCTTAAAATTTAGTTTTATATTCGTTTTTTCCAAAAGAACATGTATATCTTACTCAGAATAATTGTTGGCAAAAAAAAATTGAAATTATAAACATATAATATACAGACAGGATGTACAGTTTTTTTGAAAAATAACAATGAGGTTCATTTTTATCTTAATTTTTTTCATATTAATTTAACTGGTTCCTAAAATAAATAAAAACAACTGTTAAAAAGATATCTATAGTTTAAACATAACTTTTTTAGATGATTAAAAAAAATCGATATGTTAAATGATGAAAATTTTTATTATAATTATAGGTTACTAATTTTTTTGAAAAAATTAACATAATAGAAATAAATACCTATTATATTTTTTAAATAGCAAGTGATTATTACCTCTTTGCTATTAATCTTTTGTAATTGCTCTTATAATTAAATCAATCTCCTTTCCTATTCGGGATCCTCCTCATTTCCTTAATAACTTTTTTTGGATTTGAATTTGACTTCTTGTCAAAATTTATGACAAGAAAATAGTAAGCTCTGGATTCAATAACATTTAAAAAAATAAGAAATATTAAGTAATTTTTATTTATGATAATTGAATAATAATAATCTAGAAAATAATTTAGAAAAAGAAAGGATTTTGAATCCTTCAAATTTTAACAATTTATTTTTAATATATCATAGAATTTATATTCAAATACCAAGGATTAATTTTAACTTCATGGGCTTCATTTAATGGATCATTTTATTTAATTTTAACAAATTGTATGAAATTTATAATAAATGTTTAAAAGTTAATTTTTAATAAAATGTTAAAATTACGAACAAAAATAATTAGAACTATCTTGTTGCAATTAATATAATCCCAATGCTTTCTTTTCTATTTCTAATGAGAAAGATGAATTAAGGATAATTTATTTTTTAGAACAAATAAACAATTTGAAAAAATAAATTACATACTAATTCTGGTCATTAAATAAAAAAATGTAATTTATAAAAATAAAACTGAGTTTGAGTTTATATTAACTAAATAATGGCAATTTAAAATAAAAAAAATAAAATAAATGATTTTCTTGATTCATATTCATCAATTTATTCAATCAATGGTAATTGCTTAATAAATTAAAATAACTATGAATTTGGCTGATTGATGATTTCATAAAAGAATTCGGTTTATAAAAGCTTAGAAGTGATGAGAGGATTTCTGAGTCTTGATATTAATTTCTGGATAAAATTATCTTGACGGTAAAGTGATTCTATAGTTTTGACTCTTTAAAAAGCTGTGTTCATTAT
>CAJJDO010000052.1:94809-105977 GCA_905183005.1 Paramecium pentaurelia | reverse complement strand
CAATTTTGAAACAAAAACTTTTAATTAGATATTATAAGAATATGAGATGTCAAATTATTTCTTGAAGCTTTGATAGTTTTGGCCCTTTGTTGCAATTTACGGTTAGTTTAACTATTTCACTACTTAAATTTCTGTGCTTCTATATCAACATGTAATACATTTAAAAACTAATTGCTTATCTTTTCATAAGAAAATTTAAATAATAAATTATATCTAGGATTAAAATAGGTAATAAAATTTCAGCTTATGAAAATTTGCAAATAATAACTTTTAAAAATCAAAAATATTTTATTTTATAGTGGTGATATTAGAATTTTAAAAATGTAAAATACTTCTTCATAATATTATCCTGAGTATAAAATTGAATTCATAGGTTTAAAAATCAAAACTAAAAACCTTTTTGAGAGAGATTTATTTTTACAAAAAATTGGCAGCAAGGTTAATGAGAAAACAATAAAACTAGATTGAGTCTTAGACTAAGGGAAAAATAAAATAACTTTGGATAATTTTATTTTTATACAACTTTTCATACTAATAAAATAAGGGAAATAGTAGAAATAAATCAGAGTCAATGAAATCTATTGATTAATTAATCATAATTTTTTTTCTACATCAGTAAACTTAAAATGATTAATAGATTAGTTTATAATATATTTAAATATCATGTATGATTACCCTCCTTTTCCCATAAATTTATGAATTCCATCCACAAGATACCATTTGAGTTTCTTAAAAATTTAGGTTTACTTCATGAACATAATCTTGATGTTTCTAAAGGGAATATTAGAATTCAATTTATTTTATTATGCTGAGGATTAACTATATAATTCATACTCTTCCTTTAGTGTTACTATTTCTTTCAACCAATGATCTAGAAGAGCTATCATTTAATACATTGAATTAAGCAATTCTGTTTTGACTTACTAAATTTATTCTAAAAAAGATTCCCAATTAATTATAAATTGTTTAAAAGTAAATAGAAATCTAGTTAAAGATTTCTTCCTTCAATGTTTGCATTCTAAAAAGTCCTTAAGGAAAAGATATTCGATTTTATATTCCTAAATTATTTTTTATACATTATTGATACTAGTACGATCGCAATAACTGGACATTGAGTTTGTTTATTTCTATCATTGAGCAAGTTTTCATATAAATTAAATTTTATTTTAAGATTCTTTATTTATATATAAAAAAATTGAAAATAAAACTAAGATACATATATATATATTTCAAATTCTATTAACAAAATTATTTTCATGTTTTTTCATACCATTTGAGATCTTTTTATCAAACTTTTTTCAATTTAGATAATATTTATACAATAATTACTTAACTAAAATTGTAATTTTTCATTCCTAATCTACTCAAATTGCAGTTTATAACTTTTAGGAAGAGTCGATTAAAATTATGAATTTATAGATTACATACTTATTATTAATTATAGGTAATCTAAATTAAATGAACTTATAAGTAAAATAAAGTTTATAAAATCTAATTAGTAATAAATAAGTTTTATTTGAGAGTTTTAGAATTCTTTCAAACATTGACTCTAAAAAGTTGGTTATGAATTTAAGAATTTTTTACTGATGGATTGAGAAAAGTCAATTAAGTAAAAGTAAATGATAGTATTAATTAATTAAGTAGGATTAGATGATTAGAATGTTTATTTATTTATATCAGTGGTTCAAATTAATTTACAAAGAATACTGTATGACACTAGTTATTAAATTAATCAACAAAATAATCGTCTTCTGTCTTTGTTTTTATAATAGTTTTCTAAACAAAAATTTAAAATATATAAATTTCTGATGTGAAAAATGAAAAATAAACTACAATTTTAGATAAAATGATAACAAAATAATCATATGATGATTCAAATGTATTCGGTAAAATTTAAGATAGTTAAGTATTGTTTAAAGTATTGAAAGAACGAAATCATAAAAACATTTTATTTATTTTATTTAAATTTTAAATTCAATAAAGGGCAATTAAAATTAAATCTTTCTAAATCTTCATTTCAGTGTAATTGCAAAAATCTGCCCTAACCAATTCAAGCTTAAATTTCTAGGTTTTTCTTTCATAATCATATTCCTTCTAATCTTCTTCTTTTTTGTTCATTTAACTTGTTTCATATTTCTTATAAATTTAGTACACTTTAGATAAATTGTGTAGATCAAAAAAATACCATAAAAAATTTTTTGAAGATTATTTTTTCTTGAATTATTTATGATATCTTGATTTAGGTTAAATTAAAAAAAATTAAAAATTTTGATACTAATATGGGTATATAACCATTTCTTTATTAAGTATTTATGATTAGATAAGAATTTATACATTAATTTAATAATTTAATTTTATCCAATATATATAATACAAGTTGTTTTGATATCAATATGTGTTACCATTCAGCAATATAAAATATCTTTATTGAATGCTATTTTAAAAATAGGAAAATAATTCCGTTTGTCTCTTTAGTATCCTTCTTGCTGCTGAATTGATCATTTTCATTCTGTTAATTGTCTCTTTCTTCTGGGTACTCAAATATTATTTCTTCCTTAAAAATAATTGATTTAATAACTTTGAAATTATCCTTTCAGTTTTATTAATTTAATAAAGAAAAATATCTAATGCAAACCATAGAGATTAAAGGAAAGAAAATTTGTTAAGTTCAAAAATTGGAAATAGTAGCAAATTTGAATTTATAAACTAAAATAGATGATAAATATTATTGTGTAATATGTCTAACTGAGTTAGTGGAAAATAAAAATTGACTTTGCTTAATTATGCTGAATATTTAATCCTAAAAATTTTGCAAGGAAGATTATATTCTCAGAATAACTTACTTACAATAATTATAATCATCCATAAAATCATTGAAATTTTATATTAAGACAGCTTGGAAAATTACTTTAATAAATCGGTTAATCTATATATAGATCTAAAAAAGAGGTTGAATTATATGAAAATATCTTAAAAAAGAAGAATTTTGATAATTAAATTCAAATTCTATCAGAAGATTATAAAGGAAATTTTAACTATAATCTACCATGTTAAGAAACTAATACAGTAAAGGTATAGAATTAGCACAAAAATTTCTAAGAATCCCTATAATCCTATATGAAATAATCGAATTTTTCTTAGATAATGAAATCTATAGAATTAATATAATTTACTATCCGAATAAATTAATAGGCATTAATCAAAATTTTCATAAGAACTAGTATAGCATGAAAATTCTTCTCGAATATTAGACGAATACCTAAAATAATGGAATAAATAGTTATTTGAATTAGACAAAACATATATGGAAAAGTTGATTGATTTATTAATTAAAAAGATAAATATAAAGACCTTTAGGAACAATAAGATAAATAAGCTACTATTAATAACTTGGTTTATTCAAACAAAAATGATAATTTAGATTTTATTCTAAAACATTATTTAACTTTTAAATAATAATCTATGATAATTATGTTATAATTAGATATTGATATTATAGTCTAATAGATTCAATATAAATTGAAGATGAACATTTATAAGATTTAAAGGTAAATTCGGAAGTGTAGAACCCAATCTAAAAATTTTAATAGGAAATTTAGTTTGTAAATTGTTTCAATTAATATAATAATTTATCATTAGAATTAATTTATGATTGAGATCTATACCAAGAAAAGTAAATGTCATAAGTTATTGATAAAGAATTATAATATAAGATGTTAAATATGGAAATTTAATTTAGCATTGAAGAAAATAAATCTTAAATTAAATTATTGGAAAAATATCAAGAATCGCTTTTTGAGATTATAAACCATTATACTATTCCATACTTTTAAATGACTAAACAATTAAACTAAGCATAGTTTGTTAAATAAAAAATACTGTTGATAGATTGAATACAAAATAAATAAAATTTTTCAATAAATTTAAGTAATTAAAAAATTATAAAATTTATTAAATCCCTTTTAGAATTATAAATTAACATTTTTCGAATCATTTAAATTCCTTTAATATACTTAACCATAAATTTATTTTTTTAATTAATTTCAATAATTATTTTCAAGGTTAAATTTTTTAAATCAATTCACAGTAATTTCTTGATTTTTAATCAGTAGATTTAAATCTAAAATAGTTACATTTTGAATCATCTATGAGATTTCATATAATTAACCTTCTCTTTTCTTACTGTTGAAATCGCAGTTTTATTCTTCTATTGAGTAACTATTAATTCATCTTTTGATTAATTCCATAAATCTCTATCCTTTTGTAAATTTTTTATTATTATAAAAGATACACCCTCTTAAAATTTAATTTCAACTGATTAAAACTTTTAATAATTAAAAATTTGTTAGATATATTAATTTAAAAAACTTAGAAGGAATGATTTGAGAAAATAATTTACATAAATGTTTTATGTTAGGCTCCATGAATGCTGATTCATCTTTTATTTATTTCAGCAGAAGTATATTTTTAATATGATAGTATTAGAAATATAAATTTGATTATAACTCTAATCACTTTTGACAGTATATCCTTTTGAATTAGGGACTCTTAAATTAATATGGATTTTTTAATTATAAAGAAGATTATAGATTGATTGATGTTGTCAAAATATTCAAATTAGTTGAGCTGCCCTAAAGAATATTATTTTAAATTCTTTAATTCTCATTTTGTTGATTCAAATTAAGTATCTAAATACATCAATTGTTCTAATTTAAAATCAAAATTATTTTCTTAATTCATTAGCTTATTAATGTCATATTTTGAAATTCTCATCAATGAATACCTTGAATATCGATTATACGATCTCTATGTCAATACACTCATAGACACATTAATTTTTCATTATTTCTTGTTTCTTTTTTGCTTCAACCTTCTAAGCTATAATGGATTAGATTATAAATAGAATTGCATACTTATTCTCTGATTTTTCTATTTTTATATCAATTAAGTTTTTTACAGTCAACTATCTTATTTTCTACATTGTTTATCTAGTTACTATGGCTAGTGTTTCTCTTGAGGTTTAAAATTTTTATAATCTACTTTTAATTTCTAAGTTTGATTTTCTATTGAAACCTTATATCTGTAAAGGATCATTCATAGCTCTAAATTAAGGTTACTATCGATATTTTTATGACTTTTGCATTTGGAAGTAATTATAGAGGCAATTAACTATAAGGTGTTTAGAAAATTCTTAAAAAGCTAATCCATTAAGGACATTTTTTCTCAAATTTAATTTCATAACGTGTTTTACAACTTTAGTTTTTCTAATTTGGATGTGAAAAGTGAAATATTGTCAAAAATATTGAATTTTGTTAAAATAACCTAGTGTTTTAACTAAATATAAAAAATATGGTTTAATGAAAAAGAGAGTTGGTGAAATTAAACCATAAAATTGGCAGCAATATTATTTATTTTTTATAAATTTAGATTCTAACTATTATTAATTTGAGACTAATATCTTTTGAACAACATGATCTTTAGAATAAAAAATTTACATAATTTAAAAATATATAAGTATAAAACCAAAAATTATTATCTGAAAATTTTAAGTTTAATTATTTTCTTAGTTATTGTAAAAATCAAAAAAGAAAAGAATATCTTCAAAGTTAATATATTCAGGATAAAAAGATGGATTAAATAATTTTCCCTTTTGGAATTGTAGTAAAGGAAAGGGTAATTTACTTGTGATATTTAAATCTTTAAGTGGAAATATTCTTGTTAGTTATCGCCATGTGTATGGTAGCATCATCCTCGTAATTATGTTTAGGATGATTAATTATCATCATTTTTATTCTCTTAAACACATAATTAAATCTATCCTTTGAAAAAAATGAAAATAATATGCAATTCTGTGTAATTCTAGTTTTGGAACTAAGTTTGGATAAGCTCATGATATCAGTATATATTCTAACTTCTAAGATGGATATTCTGATATAGGTGATACATATTAATATGATAATTATGAGGAACACATTTATTTGGATAAAAAAACCAAAAATTATAGAATGCTAAATATTTGAATTATAATTTATGTGAAGCATTAAATAATATTATTATTAAAGATATTTGATTGTAAGATCTTTAAAATTAAAATTTAATTTGTTTATTTTGTGAATGTATATACAAAGGAGTTTATAAAAAATATATTGGATAAATTCCAAAAATATTCTTAATTTCAAGAATAAATAAAAGGGAAGTTCAATTTTACCAATCATCAGCATTCGCTTTCTAAAGACAAAGAATAGAAATAAATATTGAGAAAGTTTTTTTGCAAGTTAATATATTCATTGATAGTAGGTAAATATTATTTTTAGTAATTTTCTTAGAAATTAAACTTAATTATATAAAGTGTTTATATGAGTTTAAAAAATAAGAAGGACAGATGTATTTTAAAATCTCTTTTTCAATAATTTAAGCTAATTATAATCAAATATTTTATGAATTCATTTTTCTCTATTTGCTTTTTAATTGTGATTTAGGGGATTTAATTAAGTTGAATACTCTTAAGAAAAATGTGAGATGTGAGCAGTTTCTAGCAAGCCAAAAATTATTTAAGTAGAATAATTTACCAAGAAAAGAAAAATTCAAGTTTAAGTTATAATTAGAAAATTTATATAAAGGTGTTAAGAAATTATATTTACTTTTAACATGAACAAACTTGTGATAGTTCTTGATTTTATACATTAGGATTTGGGAAGTCATTTTTCATAATTTTTATAGATAACAATAGCTTATTTGAAAAAGGATATTAATTGTAATTAAATTTAGTTATATATTCACAGGATTTTATCTGCATCTTAAAAAAAGTATGATCTAATTATTTTATCTAGCACAGCATTATCTTTATATTAAAATATTCCATTTCATAACTAGGGTTAATATACATTACAAATTAGATTTTATAGCATCATCATATATCCTTTAAATGAAAATAGGCAAAAACTATTTAATGGTTAGGAATAATTATAAAACTAATAAATCAAAAACAAATTCTTGACCTTTGCCATTATATGCCTTAATATTTGTTCATCTCAATAGCCTCTAAGGTTTCAATGAATTAATTAATTCTCTCTGAATTTGGTAAGCATCTCCTAATTATAAAATATGATTGTGCGCCTTCCAACTTTAAATTAAAATACCTCTTCTGAGGTTATTGATAAAATTAATAATTGGATTGAACAATTCAACTATGAATTACAAAAACTAAAGAGCAAAATATTTGCTCAAAGTGGATTAAGTAATATTCTTGGTTGGAGAATATTAAGAAGCTCTATTATAAACAAAGCAATTTAATTTGGATAAGATAGAAATTTAGAAAGTTTAATATTTATATTAGATCTTTAAAAGAAATATGAGTATTCAATTAAATAAATAAATTGTTCCTATTAAAAAAATACATTAGCTAGACTCTTTGAAAAAGGAAATAGTATCAGATTAAATTTATGTATAGATGATAAATTTTTGTTTTTGGGAATCTTAATAACAAAAAAAGAATTTTGTAAAGAAAAATACAAAATCATGAATTAAATTCTTTAAAAAACAATCTAGTCTGTGTCGCATTTAATCTATAAGCAACAATCATGACTAGCTGTTCATAAAATGAGATCAAAGATAGGGAGATTTCAGGATGTAATAAAGAATGATTGTATATAATGAATTTAAGGATATAACAAAATAGATTATGCGGCATATTTAGTTTTAAGTGGAAAGACTAATTTTTTATAGCAGATAGCTTTGTTTCATCAATTATACTTTATTACAAAAAAATGATAAATACTTTAATAAAGTTAGGATTTCTTAATTTTCATTCTATAAATAAAGCTTACATAATTATCTAGTTTGATTATTTGTTATAACAAATAGTGTTAATATCAAAAAATAACATATCAAATTTATGTAAATAGTCCATGATTTAATATTTTATTTAGAAAAGATGTCAATAAATAAAAAAAAATTTAATGAATTTAATGACCATAATAAGTCTGATGTTGGATGTAGAGTTTATAAAAACTCAAGAATAAATCTATTTTATTCATTTTGTAACACAACTTAATAATTTATAGTTGATTCTAACCAGATAAAATGTTCTGTTTGTATCATTTTTGATAATTTGAATTAGGTTACTCATTTTTAGTATGATTTAAGACATAGCTTAGAACTACTATTCCTATTTATAAGTTATTTGTGCTAGAAGATCATACATAGGTTATTAATTTTTTTTACTTTTTTTCTCCTTTCTTTTTAATTAAATTTTATAAATTATTATGGAGCTTAGATAATTTTTCATTAGTTATCGAAATAAATGAAAATAAATATTCTTTTCAAATTATATTACAGAAGAAAATCATCATTTATTCCGTACAATAATGGTTTTGCAACCAGATACAACTTGGAAGGTTATATTGTAGTATCTCAATAAAAAATTATAACATTTAAAATTATTTAATATTGTGTTCTACCTTCTATGTTTAACAATGGACAGACATATTTTTGAACATACTATTTATGAATAATTCTAATTTTAGATACTCAAGTGTCACAACGAATATTTTTTTAAACAAAGCATCATGAAGAGGTGTAAGTTTTATAATAAGATCAATTTAAATTATCAATAATTTTTATTTAGAAGTAATTAAGATAAAAAGGATTAGTTATATAAGGAATTATTTTCATAATTTATTAAAAATTAGCATTATAGATATTTTCATTTATCATTATGTATCTCTATCATAATAAGTAATCTAAATTAAATATATTTTTAAGTACAAATTCATGCTTTCACAACTCTGCATCAAAAAATTTTAGGTTAATTTAGAATTTTTTAAAAGAAAATAAAGATGGAAAGGATTAGATTTAAGCAGGGGGAGACATAGAATTAATAATTATAATAATTAGTAATTTAGAAATATTATGTTCAAAAGCTTAAAAACTAATTCCTATTTTTAAATTAAATATCCAATTTTATTTTTTAGTCAAATTAAAACATAAAATTATAATTGAAAAATAAAAGGACATCTTTAACTTATATTTACTTTTCAAATCTTTTTTGAACCTATTAAATTAGATGCAGTTGTTATATTTGAATACTTCTAATTTGATTTTCCTAGTTGTTTGTTTCTTTTCCTTATTATTCTTAATAAAATTTTAAACAATTATTATTCTTGAATATCTGAAAAAATAGAAAGTCTTGACAGTTTACTGAAAGATCTTGGCTAGGGTTATTACCTTGATATTATTTATTTGATTATTAAGTGATAAAAATTATACTCATCAAATTAATATTCTTAAATATCAATATATATTTTTATTTCATATAATGGCTCCCTATCACTATCATTTTTAATAAAATATTGATTTACTGTTTAGTCTCAGATTAATTAAAAAGAAGGATTATTTATCCCATTTTTTCTTTTGATCAAATAATTTAAAATTTACAATATTCTAAGTTTATTATATATAAAATCTAATCAAGATAAGTCTGTAAAAATTTTTGACCAATCAGCTTGGGGTCGTTGAAATTGATTCACTATTATAGCATATAATCTTGAGTGATCCAAAGCCAGATATCCAGAAGGCAGAGAAGAAATAATATTATTAGAAATGCAACAAGTATCATAAAAAATCTTTGATATTTTTTTGAATCAGGTTTTTTTAATAAATTTCATAATATATTAATTAAAAAAATAATGTAATTTTTAAGGATGCGATTACTAATTTTTGTACAGAAATAATTAATATGGTTCATCAAAAAAAAAATTAGGTTAGTCAATATTAGTATTTCTAGCTAGAACCATGATAAAAGGGTTCAATAAATAAATTTTAATTATGTATGAAATTAGATTGAATGAGTAAAAAAAACAGTTTTATATAAAAGAATCTGTATTGCAAAATATATAAATTGAAAGTAATATCAAGTTTACGTATAATATCAATTAGCCATAAAGTTATTTTTAGAATAATTGAATTTGCTATATAATTATAATTTTCACTATGTTTGAATAATTCTGATTCTAATTAAAATTACATTTTTTTTACAAAGCAAAAAAAATGACTAAGGAACCAAAACTGGTTTTCAGGTCACTAAAAGGTTAGGAGACCTACACCTACCTAAATGTAGAGCTGTAAGGCAGGATTTGGAAGCCACTGGGCTGATAGTGGAAGGGCCTGAAGCTGTTTAAGTTCTCTCTCCATTTTTGAAACTCATCAAAGACTACACATTGTACTAATCTGCGGAATTTTGAAAGTAATTTAGCCTTAATGAAATTAATAAAGAGGAAGATATAAGGAATATCTCTAATTTCTTATCTCAGTCTCATATACAAAAGATACAAAATCCAGAGTGAAATTAAATACTATAGTATCAATTCTATAGATATGTAGGTAGATATTTTAGACATTGGAATTTAGAGATGTTTAAATTTATTGTGAACTTGAGAGTTAATAGAAGTAAGTCATAGAAGTAAGTCATAGATCAAACCTTAGATATTGCGCAAAGGAGTTAAGTGAGATTTTAGACTCCAAGAAAACCAAATGAATTGAGAGAAGATTAGCAGAAGGTTATAAAGCAGTACATGGCTAATCTTGTTAAGACAAAATAGATGATAAAATGTTGATATTTATTTAAATATAAATATCATAAGAAATTTAACACTATTATTTTTATCAATAATTAATAAAAACATTACTAACATCGAATATCATATTTATCTTCATTACCCTATCTATATGTGCGATCAGAATTGATATAACAAATCACTCCATCAAATCTATAATAGGTTTCTACAAATGGCACGCATTTACTATTTTACAGCACACGCAGTTCTACTTGAGGGATCGTTAAGATAAACCAAGACATTTGGATTACTCTTCATAATTGTAATCTTAACATTGAAATGGAAAACAACAATTTAAAAGTAACTCCATTCACATGAAGATATCAAGCTTAAACAAACTGCTAAACTATTTACATTATTACAAGAAGTAATGGCTCAACATAGATTTTTTATAGAGTTACAATAACAAAGCAAAAGTTCATAAGTAAAAAATATATTTTATATTTTTCACATGAATTCAAACTATATTTTGATTAGCATATTCCATTTTAAAAAAATTAATATTACAAAGATTAAGATATAGAATCTAAATTAGTTAAGCCTTTTTAATCAGTA
>CAJJDO010000052.1:78548-93606 GCA_905183005.1 Paramecium pentaurelia | reverse complement strand
GTATTAATAATATATTCATTCTATTAAGAACAATGAACTGAATCCAATATTTTAGAGCATGAAGATTTTATTGTTAAGGCATGGATAAATTGTTCAAATATAATCAATAATAATTATTATTAATTTCTAAAATAAATGAAAAAGCATTCTTTGGCTGAATAAGTATTAATGAACAAGAAACACAAGTATCAGTTTTTTCCATAATGCTACTACAATGATATGAACCACCAGTTTTTGATACATAACCAATTAAATAATCTAAACCATAAGCACCTAAACGAAGATCTTGACTATCTTGAATTAATGGAAAAATTAAAGGCAAAAGTTCAAATAAAATCAGTAGTATAATCATCAGATAAAGAATAAAAGAATTATATGAGATAGAAAAGAGAGGAAGTAAAAAAGAAAAAAAATTAAAGAGAGTTGTATGGAAATTAAGAAGGATTCATATAATGATAATGATGATGAAATTGAAAATGATGATTATGTTAAAAAATAATTTAATATGCAAAAGAGAAGAAAATGGTTAAGTCATATAAAAAAGTAGAACATTATTAAGAGTAATGGAGCATTTAAGAAAAGTAATATAAAAAAGCATCAAAAAGTATTTGTTTATGATTTTTGTATCTTAAATGATTGGAAAATTAGCTATATTGCAGTATAATTATAATTTAAATTCAATAAAGTAAAACAAAGAATATTTAACTTTTTTCATCTTCTTCTAAGATTATATCAAGTACTATTAGATAATTTGCTGCTTCAATAATTCTATAGAATTATTGAAGTCAAGATATTCCACTTTCATTAGTGAATTAGAAAAACAGAAATCTAATTTTGATAAATTATAAAATTTTGTTGATAAGATATCAAAATAAGATTTAATTAAATATTTAAGAAATAGAGAACTTGTATAATTTAATGTAAAGTATTAAAAAATAGATTATTTTATGCTTAATCAAAAATGATAATTATTAATTAAACATCCCTTAATCTTTGATATGAAAACCAATAAATTTACTTGAGTATCAGACAACTTTATCTACTTATAGACTCATCAACTATTCTCATTACTCATTATCACTAATTTATTTATGATTCTAATAATTCTTTTTTCATATAATAGATATAATTCTATTTTCCTGGTTTTAATTCTTTGTATAAGAAATTTTCTTTAATTTATTTTATTTGAAATTGTATTCATTTTCATTTATATAGATGAGTTACATACCAAATGTATAATTATCTATGGTGATGGAATTGATTGTATAGATTAGTTTAAAAATTTAGATAAGAGATTTCATCCATTAATAAAAAATTCTTTAATGTTTGGGTGTTGAATAATGAGATGATCATAGTTTAGTAATGTATGATGATTTTTCTCTTGTAAAGTACTCATGTTAAAAATCATATATTATGTGTAAATTTATTAAATATGAGGCTGAATATTAAAATCTAGATTGCAAATGCTTTGAAATTTTGGATTATCGGAAAATTACAGGAAATGAGCAATAAGGTGATGCAAATTATATTCTATTCATTTTTGCTTATTTTAATATAATTACTATTGTCATACTTTGAATTGGTTATTACTTTGATAAATCTAAAAATAATCATTATTGAGTGTGTGTGGAGATGGAATTGTAAAATCTGATAAGCTGCTTGTTTTCTTTTAGTTTGATTAGGAATTACTGAAAAAGATTAATTACAAATTGAAATAAATCAGATTATTAATGACATTCTATTTTTCCTTTCCATCATAATTCATGATTTAAGTTTTCCTTTATTTTGGATTTCATCTTACTTCACTATCAAAATTTTAAACTATTCTCTCGCAATAATACTTTTACTTTAAGTAACATTATGTTCTTCTATTATTTTCAAATAAAAACATAATTTATGATTACAATTATACTTTTGAAAATGCATAAAAATACTAATCAATTGTTATGTGTATCTTTGCTAGGTAAAATAAAAGTCTATTACAACTAAATGCTTTTTTATTGCATCCGCACAAGTCACTTTAGACTTATTAGTATCTATTTAACTTTATGAATCATTAAATGCAATTGTGTAGTTGTAATCCTAATTTAAGACTTAATATTATTATATATATAATAAAAAAATACTACAGATTTTAATTACAAAAAACTCTTGCAATTATGGTAATCCAAGACATTTTATTATCTTTATTATTTACCAAACATCATAGAATGGAAAATATATAAATGTAATGACTTTTTATTCTTAGTCTTGTTAATTTTTATATTGTCTAATGGATTTATCTCTATTTGACCCTTAATTTATCAATTATATCAACAGTTCCAAGAATTTACATCATTATCATTTTAATGCTTCTTACAATTTGCAAGATAATGGTTTAATTATTTCCTTAATAAATCATATATTTATCAATAATCAGCATAACCTAAGATATATTATGTGAAATGTATCTATGATATTAGTTAAAAATCATAACGATTAAAATTTTCAACTAATAGACTAATTAAAACATAATCTACATAAAAGTAATTATTTACAATATTCTAAAATTTAGGTAATCAAGTGTTACTAGGAAATTATACATTTTTAATTTTGTATATCTTCTTCTTAAAACAATAAATATTTCATAAATATGATAATTTTTTTTCTTATTTAGTTTCTGAAGAATTCTGTTTACTTATTTTAAAAGCAAATCTTTATATTGTTAACTTTTATTAAATAAATAAAAATGATTTTTAAAAATGAAGAAGTAATAGAAACTAATGAAAAAGTCATCAGGAAATGTCTAAAATCAAAAATTCCCGTGAATCTAAAGATTATGTATGAAAAAGGTTAATAATTGTTCTTATTTTTAATTAATACTTGATAGAATTAAGTAAAATCCATGTTTGAATAACTTGATTGGGTTAGTTTTGGGGTGCAATATATGTCTATAAAGATATAATTAAAATTAATCCAACACATGATCTATCATATTAAAAAATAGGTATTCCATATTCTTAATAAATTAGATGATATCTTAAGAGATTTAAAATCTTATTAATAAGCAAAGAAATTTTATGATTAATGCATTTCAATACATCTAAATAATTCAAACACTTAATTTGGGAAAGTTTTAATAGAATATATTATTTAGGCGAATCTTTATTAATTTTGAAATTGTTTTTGGTCTAAGGGAGACTTATTAATTTAATGAAACCTTATAATATTATGTAAAAGCTATTGAAATTGATAAATCTAAGTTAGAGTAGTACATGAGTTAGGGTAAAATATGAAGATAAATAAATTAGGAGAATGCTTAGTCAACTTAAGTAAAATCTCAAGAAGCATTAGATGTTTATGATACATGTTTAATGATAGATGAAAATAATGCTGAAAGCATACATAAGAAAAGGTATAAATGAATATTAAAAGAAAAGGAACATCTTTAGTGTTGTTATATAGATATGATGAAGCATTATAAAATTTACACTAATAATAACCGATTTAATAAACTTTGACAATTGGACTTAATGGACGAGGTAAAATGAAAAATATATGTTAGGGTTATATTGTTTATGGTGTAGGGATGATTATTAGAAAGCATTAGAATATCTTGATAAAGCTTTGGCCATTAATCCTTAATATATATATTCTTTACATAACAAAAATTTTAATACATTAGTTAAAGGTGATTGCTTATATAATATGGGTCAATATGAATAAGCTATTGAATGGTACGATAAAGCTTTGGCCATCGATCCTTAATATATAAATTCTTTAAATGGCAAAGGTAAATTTTAATACATTATCTAAGGTGATTGCTCAATGAAATGAAAACATTCATATTAAAAAATATTTAGTTTGGGTCAATATGAATAGGCTATTGAATGGTATGAATAAGCTTTGGCCATCAATCCTTAATATTTATAATCTTTAAATGGCAAAAGTAAAATAATTATCTTTATTTTAAGAATTTTGCCTTTAACAACTAAATAATTGATTCATTGATTTAATAAAGATATTTTTTAAAATATTTTATTTTTCAATAAATTACTATTTCTTTACCTTTTATTAATTTATTTTATATTATTTTTAAGATATGATTCTAATATATAATTATTTAAATTCTACACTAAAATTAATTTTAAACTTTACATCAATTAAATAAATTACTTTATTATAGAAATATATATATACTGTTTATTAGATATTATTATTGATCAATCCTATTAGTTAATAAATTTCTTTTCATTACATTATATAACTTCCTAATTGCCAATATAATTCTAACTTTATATACCTTATTAATAAAATATATAACTTGCTTTTACATATGCTATCTTATAAATTATTGAAATCATTTTTGATTAATTTTATATTCAAACCAATTTTAATAGTTTAACATTAGAAATTACTATAAATTAATATTAGGAGACTTTAAATAAGAATATAATTTTTAAAATATAAATTTAATAATATTGTAATCTGATCTACTCTTAATTTTTTATTAATATCTACACTTTAACTAATTAAAAACCTTAAAGATAATTTAAGTGTTACTTTTAAATTAAAATTCAAATGTTAAACTAAATACGTATTTAGAATATATTTCCTTTGATCTACATTTAACTAAGAATCATACTTTTGATGAAAGTTATTATTAAAACAAATCACTTTTCAAATTTATAGTTTTCTCCAAATATCAATATTAATCACAGAATTTATGGTTTAATAAAAGAAAAGGGTTTTTAAAAATAAATAATATCTCATAAATAGTGACATAACTTTAATTAAATCTTGTTATGAAATAAAAGAGAAATTAAATAAAATTATCTACATAATCAATAAAGGATACAAGTGCTAAATTTAGTAAAATTGACCTAAATCTAAAGATTATAAGCTGAAACTATAAATCAGCTACACAATTTATGGGGCTTTTTTATCATCCACAAGAACCACTACCTTTTGGAGAGAAGATATAGACAGTAAGATTTTAATTTTACTAATTATAGTGCAGGAAAAGTAATACTATTTATAGGGAATTTAATTAATTATTTCGAAATTTTTATAAAATTATTACAATTTAAGATTTTATTTATGAGATATTGATAACACAATAATGGATAAGAAATATTTTGCAATCCTTAGGTATTGGCAATTTAGAATTTTTGATAATATTGAAATTTATTATTACTTATAGGTAAAGATTGATTTTGATATTAATTCTTTCTTTTCTTTTTTATAATGAAATTTAACTTTAATTGCAGCATAATTTTTGATTCATTAATATCAAAATTGAAATTCTATAATCGAAATGAGTAAGTCCATATATGACAATCATTAAAATATAGGCATTTAATTATTTATTATTAAAAAAAATCATCATAATATATCATATCGTAATTTAGATAAAATTTTTCTATTCTAATTCTTTTCAAATTTAAATTAAAACTTAAATGATATCTTTTTTCTTGATAAACTCATATAATAATATCAAATTATAATTATGTTACATAATAAAGCATCAATTTTAATAAAGTGATTATGAAAAAATAAAAATATAAAAATATGGCTTGATAAAGTATCTAGAAAAACTTTTATTTGATATTAATCTGATAAAAATCAATATAATATTGACAATTAATGCTTTGTCTTTTAAAAGATTGCTAAGTTAGACTGTTAACATTATTCTTTTGGATCTAATTATATGTTCTCGAATATAAATATTTGTAAGACTATTTATATCTTAATTGTTTGTTGAAATTTAATAATTATATAAATCAAAAACTTATGAAATTATCAATTAAACTATATTTCACTATTTAAAACTTAATTACATAATCCGACAATGTATTTAAATTGATCTATTTTAATTTGAAAATTGTAGTAAATAATTTGGAGATCCTCCAAAAATGAGGATTGATTTGAGTAATGATCTTCAAGATTTCTTTGAATTTAACTTTCCAATCCTAGTTCTTTAATAAATATCCCATTATCTAAAATTAAAATCTTAAAGTAGCTTTCCTTAAATATTAATATCTTTAATATTAATGTCTATGTTTAATAATTTACTTGACTTTTCCAGTTCCGTTTTATAGGAAATCCTTTAAATAAGAGAAATTTAACTCAACAATAACTTAAAGTTCCATTTCACTTAAGGAATTTGAAAAAACTGTATTAAAATTAATTAGGTTAAACTTCTTAAATAAATCTTTTGAATCAATGGTTGTTGAAGATTAAGTTTATTATTGGAAGTAGAAAAGAGTAATATTAAGCTTAGAATTAAAATCAGGAAGTTTAAAACCTTTAATTAATAACTTAAAGGGATTTTATTCCCTTAAAGCTTAGTTAACAAAGATTCAATTTTTTCTTGCATGAATAGATTAATCCTTTCTATAAAAAATAGATCAAATCTAAGATAGTTTATTTATAAAACCAATAAAAAAAGAATAAAATGAAAGAGAATAAGGGATTTTCTTTTTTTGATAGAAAACAAGATTAAAACCTGATAAATTTTAAGTAATGGGGTCCAAAATTTTAAATGAGCAGTTTTCAATTTATTCAATTGTAACAGTTAGTAGATTTGAATTGAAATTAAACATTAAGAATGAGTATATAAAATATTTATATAACATAATCACAGTTAAACCTTTTTTTAGATATAATTGAAAAAGAAATTAAAAATTTAAATCTCTAATTTATTGATTTAATACTGGAAGAATTGGAAAATAATGACATAGATAAGTTAGGTTAGATTTTAGAAGGTAAATTGAGAATTGAATATCTAAAATAATTCTTATTCACTTAATATAGGCAAGTTAAAGATTACTTAAGAAAAGAAATCAAACCATTTTATTTTAAAATTAAAAATGAATAAATAATTTCCAATAATTGAGTAGGAGTTTAATTATTATTCATCATTTAAAATTAGATTAGAGAGCATAATTGAATGAGTGGAAGAAAAAAAATAGCTGTAAAGTATTATATGGGTTAGGATTGTCTTTGTATAGACAAATTGTAAATGATCTAAACTAAAGATAAAAGAATGTTATATTTGTCTTAATTATTATAATAGTGATTAAATAGAAAACACTTTAAAAATATTATAAAAATTAAGGAATTTAGAATAAATTAAAATCTTTAATGGATAGGATAATATAGTAGAAACAATTTAAAAGTTGGAAATGGACAGCAAAATGGAAAGATATTTATTAAGTTAATAAAATGTTATTTAAATAAATATTATTTTATAGTGGTGGTGGAGATTACAATGTTGGAGGAATGGTAAATGAATAGAACTGATTGATGTATTTAGGAAATATTTGTAAGTCTATTATAACGGTGAATATAAAAATGGGAGAAAATTAGTACTTGGGTATATTAGATAAAGCGGGAGATGAGAAATAGGGTTTAATGAATTATAATAATTGAATAATAGTAATATCTATTTCAATTGCAAATATTGTTATAATTAAGTAAAAAATATAATTTTTATAGATAAATTTGTTTTTTTATTTTTAAATTTATACTTGAATTCAAGTATTACTAAGCAGAATAAAGTTAAAAGAGAATTATTAAAAAATCAATAAATAAGTATCAAATAGTAACATGAATATATTCCAAATTTTTATTTAATTTTTATAAAATGAAAAAGCAAATTTAATCTTTTTAAAAACAATAAATGCTATCAATATATATAGTAATGATATGAATTTTAGACAGTAATAAATTTTACCGTACTTATATTTTTAATTATTGGCATTTAAATAAATGAAAACAATTCATTAATTGGATTAATTAATTATAGTATAGAAGTATTATTAGATCTTCTAATATATTCTAATTATTTTACTATGTAGGATCTGATGAATTCCAAATTGGAAAAATTGATTATGAATTAGGGATTATAAACTCCTGAGCCTTACTTTAATTTCATAAAACAACTATATCAAAAGCTCAAGTTGATTTATAGTTTCAATATAAGTTGTTAATTTAATTAATTTTGGTTGAGAAAGACTTCCAAATAAATAGTTTCAACATATTGATCACTATTAAAATTCTAATTATTCTATTTTTTACTCAAACTCAACTGTGATAGAATAAAAAGAAAGTAAACTCTAAAAATATGGCATGACAAATCTATTGAGTAAGTTTAATAACATGTTTCATAATGATGTATATTTTTATCCAAGTTAAAAAAATGAAGAATCTAATTTTTTTATATTATATTCTTGAAATAAATTAGATGCATATCTATTTTAGAAACTTATTATTCTAAACATTCAGATATAAATTTAATTAAGTAATGTTCTTATTCTTGATTTTCCAATTTCTAAGTTAACAATCAAAAATAAGAATCGTAATTACCAAAAGTTAATTAAATCAATTTAATTGATTTATCTTAATTTTAATCTAAGATTATTTAAGAATTGACACCATTAATCAATAATTAAATTAAATATTAACTTTAGATTAAATTATAATCAAATTAAGATCATTAATAATAATTAATCAAATCATAATCGTAAGTATTATAAATATTATAATAATAACCAATCAAAACTTCATCTTAATTTTATATAAAACCATTTATTATTATATAATTAATCATAATTCAATTTAATAATTAGAATAGGGTTATGCAATTGCTTTAAATAAAGATTGCTCTACTGTAGCAGCTGGTGGTGAGAATTTAATAAAAATATATGAATTCAAGTTATTTTTAATAAATAGAGCAATTTTTGAAGGGTCTGAGGAGCTGTTTATATTATACTAATTGTGCAATTATATTTATATTTTAAAGTTTCACTAAAGAATATATAGCTCAAGTGTCTTGAGGACTATTTCTTAAATTATAATTTATTCAAAAAAATAAGATAGTTGCATGTTATTATAAAGATGATCTTGAAAGAGAAAGTAATATTGACAAATCCAACAAAAATCATAGAATTAATTGAAATAATTACTTATAAAATGTGAGGATATACTAAAAAGATAATTTTCACATTCCATTAGGAATTACTATTTCTTCTTATTAATACTTTGATTTAGAAATTCTAAATTAACTACTTTTAATTTTACATTTTTTATTCCAGTTTTGAATAAATTTTATCAATAAATGAAGAAATTAGCAAATCCCTTTCGTTTAATTTCTCACAATGCCATAATTTTGACTAATAATATTATTTTAACAATATTATCAGGTACATTTTCTTAAACAAGATTATAATTTAATTAAGAAAATAAAGATTTTAAAATAGATAATTAAATTATCAATTTTATCTTTTTATTAATAAAGATGTTGTTTTAAGACTAAAAATATATTGTAATATAATAAATATGCTCAAATATGTTACCTAACCATCATAGTAAATTACTTCCTTCATCACAGAATACCTAATTGTCGACATAAACAATTTCAAATGCTAAATAGAAGATTATATGAATTCAACCTCTTGTAGTTTAACTTATTGTGATCTTAAAATAATGCTAAAAGTTGCATTATAAAGATGAATTTAAGATGAAATTTATTAAAAACTTTATAATTGGACTAAAAAAAAATAAGAATATTGGAGAGCATATTACAATTGTGTAGATATAGTCATTAAATAGTTGATAATTTTTAGTTATTAGTCTTATTAGCATTTGAACCCTTATTTCTATTTTAATTTATGTATTGGATAATATCAAAAGAATTAAAGACATAATTTTAGAGATTCGATTAAAATCTTTTTAAATTAATTCTTTTTATAAATAAGTTTCACCACTAATCTTAATTAAAGTCTTTAATGACTTTTATTTATAATATAAAATATTGCAAAATTATAAATTAACATACATTCTGGATTTACATCAAAGATTAATATGAAGTTTAGTTAATTCTATGGTTTATTTGATTGTTTTTTTATTAGTCACTTATATATTTTAATAATATATTTCAGAATTATTTGGAGTTTATTAACTGCAGCTTATTTTTTTCAAACTTTTTTTGAAATTTTTAGCTATATTGGCAAGGCTTGATTAATATTAACTCTCAAAAACGAATAATTTTTTATTGATATTTGGAAATATGAAATTTTTTTTTATCGATATGATAGAATAAACCATCTTTTCTGAATTCTTTCATGTTGTTTGCCTTTGATGCTTCTCTATGGCACAGTTATTCCAGCTATTTTTTTATATATTAAAAATTAAAAATGTTGTTTAAACAACCTCCTATTAGATCAACTTTTGATTATCTATATATCAATACAAATAAAGAACCTATTCTTGAGAGATTGTTAAAATTCTTTAGCAAGAGTTAAGCATTATTATATTAGTATATTATTAGGATTGTATATTTATAATGGCATTACTTGTATTTTTAAGTTTAATCGTCTACATATTTTGAACTAGCTTGGTTTAAACCTATTTAATAAAAAAATGAATTAGTTTAATAAGTTGCCAGCCATTATTTGTTCTTGTCTCTATTATTTTAGCAAGGCATACATTTTTAGCTCAATATTCTCTTCCTATTTTGAAATAATTTGGCTGTGTTATTTCAAAAAATATTAAATAGCCAGAATCAAAAAATGATTTGCAACAATCAAAGATTATATAATTACTTAGACTCTACATATTATTAAATATAATATGATTGATATAGATAAAGTTAAGAATTTATTAAATCCTGTAAGGCTAGAATTTAGGAGTGGCCTTATAAGAAAGCATTTAATTTAATTTTTAACTTAATAAATGTAGCCTGAGATCATTCCATGATTTATTATTCTAGTCACTACTACTATTTCTAAGAATTCTATAAGGATTTTAAAATCATCTTGAATTAGACCTTACCAAGGGTGCTATTCAGATTTATTTTCAAATAACCAAAAGGTTAGTTTATACTCTGTCTGAAAAGATTACCTTATCTTATAATTGAGAGTAAATGATATTTAGAAATTTGAAGATACATGAAGTAAACTATTTTTAATTTTTTGAATTTAAAGGAAAAAGTTCTTATTGTAAATTATAATGAAGGGGTGACTAGGACTAATATATTTTATAGATGTTTAGATTTATTACTATAATTCATATGTATTTTATTGATCTTTTAGTTTTAAAGCATTATAAGAAAGAGGCGATTTTATGATACCATTATTTCTATAAACAACACTATTCATTTTTTTCAAGTAATAGCAATTATTTAAAATTTAATGAGAACTTTTTGAGTCTCTAATTATTAATCTAATAAGCTTAGATTGGATAAAGAACTAAAACTTTTAATAACTAATATTTAATGCTGATTACGATCTGATAATTTATGGGATTACAAATAAGGTAACTGCTATTCTATTCATAAATAATCAATCAACTCATCCAATCTTCTTTTCAGAATTTTAATTTTTTTTTAAGTTGATAAATTAATCTAAAATTAGAAACAATATCTAATAAAATAAAATTGAAAATAGTTTTTAGATGAAATTACTGATATATATTTAAATATGGAAGCAATTTATTAATTGAATCTCATCTTCAAGAATTGTTAAATATTATCCATACTAATAATATTCCAAAAATAGATAGATATAAATTTGTTTTATTCTATATGTTTAATAAAATTTTTTGGTGTTGTCAAATTGGAACACTAAATTCCTATTGACAAAAAAATAATAATTATTTTGGTAGTAACTAATTCAATATTATTATTAAGTGTACTTATTTAGTGATCAAAAGGATGTAATTTGATGCTCAAAACTTTTGATGTATTTTCTACTTAATTTAGTTTTACTTAATTATAATTAGATTATTATACTCATTTTATTGGTCTATTGTAGAAAAGAATAATAAATGAATAAATTTGAAGATGTATTCAATTAAATTTCATATCATAGGCTCTACCTGTGCTAAAGTTCATTTAAAAGTTCAATTAATGAAATAAGAGAGATTTTTTACACTAATTATAATAAATTAAATGCATTGAATAAAATATTTTTCATCAAACCGTAAATGAGACAATAAATCAATTACATTGCGTTTACATCTATGCATAATTAAAGAATTGATGTATTTCATATTATAAAACTGAAATATGGTGTGTTAATTGGATAAAAAAGTCTGCTCATCTAAGAAATCATTAGGCCTTTTTCAAAAATTTAGATTTCACTCAAAATCAAGATATATTGAGCTTGTTTTTCTCGGAATAGGCTATTCAAAGCAAAAAGATTTACTTTAATATATTTCCATTAAGAATATAAATCTTATACTTGATAAATTATAGATTCTCTATAACAAATTATTTTCATAAATAGTAAATATTTCAGATCTTAGATCTTCCAAAATCTTCATATAACTTATTTTTTGAAGACCCTTGAGGCTTGTAAGGCTATATTAATTCTATTTAGTCAAATGTGAACCTTTTTCAATTTATGATGCGAATGTAAATTATATTTATGACACGAAATTTTGAAAGGCGTACTTACAATATTATCCTGCAAGGTTATTTATGATTAAATTAACACGCTTTTAACTTTCACAAGAATAATTACTATTAATTCATTGAATTTACAAAGAATTATTTGAATAATATGGTAGAGGAAGAAAATTCATCAAGTGGATCCATTATAACATTAATATTTTATAAATTGTTGTAAAATATATATTTTATATTAATAATCAAAAGAGAAACTCATTAGGGTTAAACAATTATCATAGATTAATAAAGATATTTTATTATAAACTTAATAAAATGAGAATAATATTTTAATAGAAAAAGGGAATTATTAAATATCTTATTTTTATTAATTATATTAATGTCATCTGATCTAGATAAGAAATTGTGTTAAAAGCATAAATTAGAAATTTTAACAATAGATTTAAAATAATCAACTGCTGATGAGGACAAATACCTTTGTATTAAGTGCCTAAGGGAAAAAATTGATATTTAAAACATGGCTTTGGTTGAAGAGACAAANTAAATTCCTATTGACAAAAAAATAATAATTATTTTGGTAGTAACTAATTCAATATTATTATTAAGTGTACTTATTTAGTGATCAAAAGGATGTAATTTGATGCTCAAAACTTTTGATGTATTTTCTACTTAATTTAGTTTTACTTAATTATAATTAGATTATTATACTCATTTTATTGGTCTATTGTAGAAAAGAATAATAAATGAATAAATTTGAAGATGTATTCAATTAAATTTCATATCATAGGCTCTACCTGTGCTAAAGTTCATTAAAAGTTCAGTTAATGATAATAAATGAAATGAATTGAATATAATAGTTTTCATCAAACCGTAAGTGAGACAATAAATCAATTACATTGCTTTTACATCTATGCATAATTGAAGAATTGATGTTTTTCATATTATAAAATCTGAAATAAGGTGTGTTAATTTGATAGAAGAGTCTGCTCATCTAAGAAATCATTAGGCCTTTTTCAAAAATTTAGATTTCACTCAAAATCAATATATATTGAGCTTGTTTTTCTCGAAATAGGCTATTCAAATCAAAAAGATTTACTTTAATATATTTCCATTAAGAATATACATCATATACTTGATAAATTATAGATTCTCTATAAAAAATTATTTTCATAAATAGTAAAGATTTCAGATCTTAGATCTTCCAAAATCTCCATATAACTTAATTTTTGAGGACCCTTGAGACATGTAAGGCTATATTAACTCTATTTAGTCAAATGTGAATCTTTTTCAATATATGATGCGAATGTAAATTATATATATGAAACGAAATTTTGAAAACGTACTTACAAAATTATCCTGCAAAGTTATTTATGATTAAATTAACACGCTTTTAACTTTCACAAGAATAATTACTATTAATTCATTGAATTTACAAAGAATTATTTTAGTAATATGCTAGAAGAAGAAATTTCATCAAGTGGATCCATTATAACATTAATATTTTATAAATTGTTGTAAAATATATATTTTATATTAATAATCAAAAGAGAAACTCATTAGGGTTAAACAATTATCATAGATTAATAAAGATATTTTATTATAAACTTAATAAAATGAGAATAATATTTTAATAGAAAAAGGGAATTATTAAATATCTTATTTTTATTAATTATATTAATGTCATCTGATCTAGATAAGAAATTGTGTTAAAAGCATAAATTAGAAATTTTAACAATAGATTTAAAATAATCAACTGCTGATGAGGACAAATACCTTTGTATTAAGTGCCTAATGGAAAAAATTGATATTTAAAACATGGCTTTGGTTGAAGAGACAAAAACAATGATTAAGTAAATGAAAAGTGAGCAATTGAATAACAAAATCAAAGAATATTAAAGTAGGATTAAAAGTTTTAGATAAATACAATCATAAGTTAAAGAATTTAAATTATTGATCAACAATACTATTGACAAAGTTTAAAGTAACATAGATTAGAAAATCACTCTAATGGAGAATGAACTAGATGAATCAGAATCAAAAACTTTTGTTTCTTCTTTTGAAGAAGATGTCAAAATATTATCAAAGAATTACAAAGGATCATTCAGCTTTGAAGTTCCTAAAGAATTGGAGAAATTTCTAGATGACAATTCTTATATCGATTCTATTTAACAATAGTTATAAACTATAATTAATTGCCCAAAATTAACATAAATTAAAGAAGCCTTAGAAAAGACCAAAGTGGAAAGTGGAAATTCAGAAGTAAAGTAACTCTAATTACTTTCTAAAAAGGAGGAGGATCCATAAGTAATTATTTTTTAACTATTACAAATAGAAAACACCAAGTTTGAAAATTTAATGCAATAAACATGGAAAAGAAATTATTATGTTTAATTTGAATCCTGAAAAAACTCAGTTTTCTAGATTGGCTTGTGTTGAGTGTATATAATCAAATGATCCAATCAAATATACAACCTTAGGAGATGCTAGTTTTAGATGGAATGAATATTTAGGATAAACTAGTGATTAGGTTAAACGATTTTAAAATTAAAGATGTTTGAAATCATCATAAATCATTGAAATACTTCAAGAAATAAAGGAAAAGTACAATTCCAGTATTTCAGAAATAATCAATAAGGTAAACACTTAATACTTCTCTTAAAATGAAAC
>CAJJDO010000052.1:65745-76669 GCA_905183005.1 Paramecium pentaurelia | reverse complement strand
AGGCCTTAAATTAATATGATTTAATTATACAAACAATAAGTAGCTTGTCAAATGAATTCAAAGATATCTAATTATAACAAGTAAAAACTCTATTAATATTAATAAGTTTAAACAATATATATCTAAGTTTGAAAAAGATTTATCTCTTATGCAAAAATTCACTTAGTTTGATTAAATTGAAGCTGAATTGAAGTTGCACAAGCAAGAGAAGGAATTACTGTAAAATCAACTCACAGAAAGGGAAAAGATTAATTTCGGGAATCAATAAGTTATTAAAGACCTTAGGAAAAATGATGCAGAATAAATAAAACTAATATCAGATTTGAAGAGACAAAATGAAGGTTAATCAAATAAAATAAAAGAACTCGAATAATAAAGTAATATTAAATAATATTCAATTTCCTAATAGAAACTTAATGTGAAATTATAGTTAAGGAGAAGGAAGGAGAATTATAGATGTGCTAAGAGTAAAATGAGAAGAATAAGGAAATGTTGAAATAATTATAATAAACTTTGGTATAAGTAAATGCTTTATTAGAAGTAGGTTTAGTAATTCTCTTAATCACTGACATTCTCAACAATTTATAAGAATAGTAATTGTTCAGTTACTTAAAATGGAAAAGTTATTGAAACAAGTTAAAGTGGTTGGTAATGTTGTATGTGTGATTAAATGATCCCTAAGAATGGTCTGATCTAATTTGCTATTAAAATTATTGAAATCTCTCGTATTATGATAGGAATTGGTTTTAGGGATATTGTGTAGAGTAGGAATTATGGTAATTGTTTTGAGATTGGATATGGGTATATTTATAATATTAATAGAATCAAAATAGAACATATAATATTTATTATGATGGTTATTGTTATAATCATGATTAATAAGATAAACATTTAAAACCACTAGCATTTCCATTTTCAACAAATGATATTATAATTGTTGAAGTGGATATTCAAAAGAAGTACGTGAAATGGACAAAGTAATCCACAAATCAATCATTTGTATCAATTTCTATTTATTATTATTAGACTCTCAATATTGATACATCCAAAGATTTGTATCCATGTGTACATTTCTGTGGTAAATGTAAAGTAGAGATATTAAATTAAGTATTTAAATGAAAAATTAATATTTTTTAATTTATTAAATTTTATTCAATATTGTAATTATTGTTAACAATGCTAAAATGCTGATAGATAGTAATTAAAAAAAGCATAGAAAAATATATTAACCTTATGAATTTAATTGATTCATTAAATATTATGTAGTTAGTCAGTGTGCTTATTTATTTAATGAATTTTTTTGTATAAAAATTTTCAATTTCAATAATAATTGCTTTAGTCTTTTTGTAAAATCAATATTCCTTTAATGAATTTTGATAAAAAATGATTCTTACATAGTTATCTTTTTTAACTATTATTCTTATGAAACTTACATAATTCAAATAACTTTTCTTATAATACGAAATATAATTACTTAATAATGGAATTAGATTCGATTCGTAATGAGAGTGATTGGATTTACCTGTTTGCAGAATTTTTTTAGTAAGTATCAGACTATTTTGATTCTTGTAAATTCAAATTAATCTCTTAATTTTTAAGAAATTCAATAGAAAAGTCTAAAAGGAAAATACAATAGATGGATGTTTAAGTAAATTTTATTTTTTCTCATTTAAGTTGATTTAAGATTTATCACGTCATTTTACAAAGGATTTCTCTTATCGTTTTATATTCAATTAAAAGTTTTTAATTTAAAAAAAAAACTAAAATCTCAATAAAAATACAATTCAGACTAAAGTAGAAACTGATACTCGTTTATTTAGTTCTAAAATATAAATTTACAATTATGAAAACTTAACAAAATTAAATAATCCATTTGTCCTTAATAATGTTTGGTGAATTAACTTATTGGCTGTATTTATTGTTTAACATTAATTATTTTATTCATGCATTACTCATCCTCTTATTATTGCTATATGTTGGTTTAAATCTTTGATTAATCTCCAACATTCCCAAAAGAAGAAAACAACAAAAATGACCAATTATTTCAAGAATTAATTATTCCATACCTCTGATAGTCTTTTTAGCCAGGATTAGTATTAATTAATATTATCAATATATTAGCCATGACTAAATTATCTATTTCCAAACAACAAGCATCTCTAAAATATGTCAATTTAATCATGAAAAGTAGAGCAAATGAATTCAGACTGAATGATTTGAAATTGATATTATATTAACCTAACTTTTAATCGGATCTAAATATGCGATACTCATTTTTATAAGAAAAACTTTGACTCACTTAATTTGGGTACATATTTATGAATAAAGAGTATATTCGATAAATTGAAACCTGTGTATATATATGAAATTAAGATGCATGAATAGCCTATAACTACTAACATTTACAAAATATTGGATTCTTTTGTTTTCAATGCTTCTCTCTATCTCTAAGACACAAACAAATCTAGCTTTATTTTTTTAATTAAGTATAATAAATGTGATTAGTAAAAGCTTTGAATTTATGAAGAAATTAGAAGGGTAAAAGGTACTATTAAATAGATGATATTAGTTTAATTCAAATGTAACAGATTAAACTAAGAATAAGCATCTCCAGCTAAATTTTAATTATTTACAAATAGTCATTATAAATGAGAATCAAGCCTTTATCTATCATTTTAAAAGAGGGATTAATTGAGAACATTGTTTACTTCATTATATTTGATAAAGTAATCCAAAATAATTCATATTTAGTTTTTATTTTCTAAGCATTTTTTACTTTTAGCAATTATCAATTTATTTTAATACATTTTTGATGTTACACATAAAGTCTTACAAATCCAGAAAATTATAATGTAATAAAAAATTAAAAATAATATTTAACTGAAAAATATTAAATTTTTTTGATCGCAGTCATGTCAATGTAAGTCTTTATTTATATATTCCTTACTTTTTATTAATTTATTATTTAATTGAAATTAGGAAACTATTGAAAATTAATAATTTTTTAAGGGTTTATAATCTTTTGAAAAACTGATTTAATTTGATTTTAATAAATTTTCTCAATAATTTCAAATAAATTCAACTTATCATAATTATGAATTTTTAGAATTGAGTTTATAAGAAATTCCATAAAATATTTAGAAAGTGTGAATGGAGATAATTTACAACTGATCGCTTATTTGAGAACTTGAGATTATAGATTGAAATATTTTTGACCAATAAATTAATTCGGAAAATTTATCATTAAACGATTTACTATGTTATTAAATACAAATCATTTATCATTTTCAAATTTTAATTAAATTTTTGAATAATAGCCGTCAAATTACTTTGTTATTATTTTGAATTTTCGTCTCTCATTATTTGTAATTAGGCTCAATTCAATAAATAAATTTACTTTATAATTCAACCTCATTAATAACTTTGAATTCTGCTTTACAAACTTATTTACATAAACGAATTGAAACAAAGCTGCTAATTTAATGTGAAACCAAAAATCAAAATAGGTTGAAAACTGAAACTTTGGAATTGTCATAGATTTTCTTTTTTCTTGAGAAAAATTGCTAATATCAGCATATTTCATGCTTATGTAAAATAGAGATAGTTTCTTAGATCATTAGTAAATGAGATGACCACAAAAAATATTTCATATAGAAAGTTTTTAAATTCAGTCTTTCAGTTTAGCAGATCTGGTTATGTAAACTCAAGTATGAACTTGATTACAAGATTTGAGATCTTGATTTTACCTCTTTGATACCTTTAAATCAAAGAAAATGATTTGATTAGAGTGAAACCGATTAAGTAAATTTGGATTTGAAAACTTATAGCAGGAATAATGGCTGCCTACTTTTAAAGCTGTTTTGGCCAAGTATGACCTAAGTGATCATATATTTGGTTATGATTTAAACACTTTTCTTTGGATTGAATTGATCTGTATAGTTTAGGTTTAAAGATTGGAAGGTTTACCAATTATTTTTCCAACACAGGGTTAATTTTAAAGAATATATTAACCTTCATTAAAAATCAGATTCAAAATTAAAAGTAATTAAAGCCTTCGGAGCATAATATATAACACTAGAGGTATTAAGGAAGATATTTAAATTTAGAAATCTTCGGTTTAAGAAAATAGTTAAAATATTAATAGGCAAATTAAAATAATTCATCATAAAAAATTCTGCATTAGTCTTGAATAAGACTAATTAGGGTGAAGGTGAATTAGAAAATTTTTACAATGCTTAGAGTATTGACGAAGTCATTTATGAATGATAAAATTCAGGTAGATTTTTATAGTTAAATGGCACCTGAGTCTTCCTTATTTATGGTCCAAAACATTTGTACTATACTGCTTAGAAGAAATGTTTTCATCTTCTAAGTGGAACAATAACATTCTGCGAGTAAGTTTACAGAGAGATCATTTTTAGCTGTTAAGGGAGTCTTAAAAGATAGGCTTTTTAGGCTATCTTAAAACGGAGGTTAATTGATGGGTTAAACTAATTAAATAGTTTAGAAGTGAAATTAGATTCAACACCGATGTTAGTAAGACTTTAGAAGATTTAATATTGAAAAACGTATCACCTAATATGTCTTTTAAAGTAGGAAGGTAATAGAAGATTAAATATAAGAAGTAGGCAGATTTTCAAAAAGTATATATTGAGTAATAAGGTGAGATCCAGGAGAGTTATAAACCACAGGCTAGATCTGGCAATGACATCTACTTCTTTCCTAGTCTGTAGAAATTTATTAAAAATACAATGTAGAGATATAAACAGCCCCCATAGCAAAACTCAGTAGAAATCTTATGAGTTTGTTTAAAGGGGAAGTTCAATATACTGGTTAGGAGTATTTAAAAGTAGCTATTGAGAAGGTAATTAGTAAAAGCCAATTCAAAAAGAAGGAGGAATAGTTAGTCCTATCAGAAGTGAGGTCAGAAATGAATAAGTCGGGTTATAAATTACATAACTGAATAAAATTAACAATAAATCTAATTTGAATTGAGGAATTTAAGATAATACCTTTTGGAGATTTATATTTAGTTCTATCATAATATTATGCCTAAGGAACTATTAAGGATTATCACAGCAAGTGATTTCCTGTTTAAAATATTTTCTTACTTATAACAGTTTGAGATTCAGGCCTCTTGAAACATATACCTCAAAACCAATACTTATCACGCTTAATGAAATGGTTATTTTAGTAACCCTATAATTCTTTATTAAAAATGGAGGTTGAACTATATTTAATACAGGGATAGCATATGCCAATAGTTCGACCTAAAAGGGAGAAATATTGAGTCAAATTATGTAAAGGCAGTTTATAGGGAGAAAGAATTCAAGGATTATGGCTATAGTGGGGCTATATTATAGGGACAGAATGGACAGATTATTAGAAAGATTACTCTTCTTTGTTGTTAAAATTTGAAGGAGACTCTCTGTTTGTAGTATTTCACAACTTTTATGTGGGTTTTTCCTAAATAGTAATATAGACTTTAAGTTTAACCGATTTAGGAAAAGTTAATTTATAGGGACAATCTTTAACGGAGGGAATAGTCAACTCCTTCCCTTTTTATGTTTCATTTGGTTATTGGAGGGAGAAACTTTATTAAATGCACGTCTTCCCTTAAATGACTAGTCTTAAGTGGTATTTCGGAAGACTGTCTGGGTTAGGAGTCCATAAATCTTACTCTCTTCCTTTCTTTCTGATTCCCTTAAATGTCATGGTCAGCACTCATCTTTGGTTGATGTATAACCCTAGCATCAAATTCTGGGATCGAAGAAGACTACTTCTTGGATGACCCTAATTATAACATCATCAGAAATATAAGATAATTAAATTTAAACTTTTATTTAGGATGACGCTACTCCAGACTGCTCTATTTCCACAAAAATTATTGTTTATTAGACAGTTTATGATGGTTTTTAGGTATTTTAATGCTGTTATAATTGTAGGTACTTTAGGAGTGAGCCAGCGGTTAAAATAGAAAATGATTTTTTTCATTATCACTCTAAAAAGAAGTATGAATAAGTTACAAGCTAATTCAAGTCATCACAATCAATCAATTAAGATATACTTAAAAAAAATTAATTTAACTTTCTCTTACATGTTCTTATAGTATTTTAAAGTACTGAATAGGAAGTTATTTAAAAATAAATAATACTCAATCTTTTTGAAGTTGATAGCATATATAATCTAATAGGCCTTGATGAAATAATTTAAATTAAATTAATTGAAGAACGTAAAAATAAGTCATAAATATAAAATTCTATCTATGGAATATAGAAACGAAGAAAATCATTTTTCAAGTAGATTTTATAAAACTGATTGAGAATACTATTTATATAACATAAATTTATATATTTACAAATTAACAACTTAATTTTAATTAATTAATTTTTGTTCCTATAAGTGCACTCAAGAATATCTTAAAAATAACAAATTATTTTAATATTATCTAGCATTTTTTATATTGATAATTAAAAATAGGAAAATGTAAAAATAATTTTGAAGTCAACTTATAAATAAATCAAAACCCATATTTTAAAGGTGATGTGAAACGCCATTTTAAAAGTTTATAATAAATAATTTCCAATTAAAATGGTTTTTTTTTTAACTCTAATTTGATACTAAATAAAAGAAATTTGATTTATCCACTTTAATTTTTAATAAATATTACATAAAATAATAAGATCTGTTTGCATAATTACATTTAACAATCCTTTAAATTTCTCAATATAAATAATGAGGAATCATAAATAATAAGCTAATAATATATTTCTAAAATCAGATCATAATCATTGGCTTAATATGGAATGTAGTATCCAGGAATATTAGGCTTAAAAATATTCTACAAAAAATAAAACAGAACAACTTTGATTAATTACTGGTAATAAATTTTTTCAGAAATGAATCTTCTTTTTGAAAAAATTTCCTAAGACTAAATAAAATTTCATCTTGAATTAAGGAAGGGTAAGAAATCTGTGAGCTTTTATTTTTGAATAAATACTTCAAGCTTATATTAGCTACTTCATTTTATTAAGACATATCAGTCATCATGAGGATTTTTAAAAAGAATGTAAAATGAATACGCAGAATTAAATTAGGTTAGCAAAATGAATTATTGCATAAAAAACCTAAATACTGTACTTTCGAATGAAATCCAGCTAAAATAAATCTTTACCAAATGATAAATTATAAATATTGATTTTTATAAATAGATTTCTGTATATCATAAATTAAAATACAAATCATTCTTTACTAAAGTCTTTAAGATCCTTTTTTTGCAACTCAAATAAATAGTCGAATTAGAGATCAAGGTTCTCGAAAATGATTACTGAATCTAATTTAATAAAATTTAAATTCTATATGAAGATTTTTAATCAAATTCGTCTCTAAGTTATAATCTTTAAACCTAAAACTAGATTTTTTCATCAAACTTATAACAAGCTATTTATCTTTTGTAATTAATTCATTCAAACTTAAATTGTCTGCCTCATGATTTTTAAACTTGTGAAACAAAAAAATACTAATTTTGATTTTCAAATATTTGCATTCATAGCATAAAGTACTTATTCCAAATATAATATTAAGGTTATTCGTATTATTCATAAGTTTAGCTAGAATAACATTAAAAATTGTGATAATTTAATAGAATAAAAATTATATTATTATTTTATTACTAGGAGAAGGAGATAAAGAAGATACAGCAAAAAAAGTTAATAAATTTATTAATGTAGAGATTGTAGTGAAATAGTGGATTTGGTTTTTTTCAAAGAATAAAAGCAAAATTCTTAAGATTCCATCTACTCTGAAAAGAAAGAACTCCAAGGTTTCAAAAATCGGAGAATTAATACAAATGAAACTCGACCTTTTCAGGGCTTAAAGGTATTAGGGACTAAATATCTTGGATAAGGGGTAGACGAATGAGGAGAAAACCAAAGAAGAATTGTAGTTATTATGAAGATTGACTTCTTAAAATCAAGTGAGATATCCTTTTAGTGACAATAAATGATGTCATAACTGGCCTAATGTATGTGAGATAGTAGAGTTGGAAAATTAATCTGGAGATTAATTTATGGGATTTTAATGTAAACCTTAAAAGCAAGTTACCAATAATGATTTTAATTAATACCGTAAAAAAAAAATTGTTATGAGTTTCAAACTTAAGAATACTCCAATGATTCAAACTTATAATCAAGGCTTAAAATCATAAGAGGCTCAGAAAGCTTGGTACACATGGTACTTTTTACAGCTAAAGGTGATATTCTTATTATTAGTTGAGGAAAAATTTCATAATACATGTTCAAGATGAGAAAGTGGAAGAGTCATGAAGGTTTATGAAGGAAATATATTAACTCTGATTTAAGAATTTGGACAATAATTGTAAAAACAATGAAGGATGTAGCCTTATTATCAAGAGAGTTCCTACTGTAAATCTCTTAGGGTTTTGAAACCTTCTCTAATTATTATTTTCTCGATCCAAAAAAGTTTTTCTCTAATCAAATACAATATTGAATAAAATTTAATAAATTAAAAAATATTAATTTTTCATTTAAATACTTAATTTAATATCTCTACTTTACATTTACCACAGAAATGTACACATGGATACAAATCTTTGGATGTATCAATATTGAGAGTCTAATAATAATAAATAGAAATTGATACAAATGATTGATTTGTGGATTACTTTGTCCATTTCACGTACTTCTTTTGAATATCCACTTCAACAATTATAATATCATTTGTTGAAAATGGAAATGCTATTTATTTTTAATGTTTATCTTATTAATCATGATTATAACATTAACCTTAAAATTGTATATTATATGTTCTATTTTGATTCTATTAATATTATAAATATACCCATATCCAATATTATGACAAACACCATAATTCCTACTCTACACAATATCCCTAAAACCAATTCCTATCATAATGCTAGATAATTCAATAATTTTAATAGCAAATTAGATCAGACCATTCTTAGGGATCATTTAATCACACATACAACATTACCAACCACTTTAACTTGTTTCAATAAGTTTTCCATTTTAAGTAACTGAACAATTACTATTCTTATAAATTGTTGAGAATGTCAGTGATTAAGAGAATTACTAAACCTACTTCTAATAAAGCATTTACTTATACCAAAGTTTATTATAATTATTTCAACATTTCCTCATTCTTCTCATTTTACTCTTAGCACATCTATAATTCTCCTTCCTTCTCCTTAACTATAATTTCACATTAAGTTTCTATTAAAGATTCTTTGGGAATAACCATATCACACATGACAATTTACAAGCTTATCATTAAATAATTTAACGAAAAAATATCCAAAAGTGCAATCATTGTATAAGAATTTTTAGATTAGGTTAGTCCAGAATTATAAGTATTTTAATTCAATTAGCAGTATTAGTCACAAGCTTCGGAATTGAGACTTTCTATTACTAATAATTCCATTTAGACTATTATTTAGATTAATTATTTTGTTGGCTTAACAAGAAATTTATTATCAATGGTATGGCACTTTTATAAAAATAAATATTTTCATTTTGATCTTTCTGTTTTTTCTTTCATATTTTTTGGATTCTGATTTCATAGCAAAATAATACAAATATATTTTTGATTATATTATGTATTTCAATTAATATTCAATTAAAAAAAACATGACTAAAATGATTTAAGATATGAGTATTTGATCCTTAATTTCGAATCAAACAAAATCAGGATAATCATATAATATCACTTTTACCACATTTGGTAGAATTTAATGCGAAAAGTTATTAAAATTGAAGTTCTACAAAAAAGTTCATCCAATTGATTCGTTACTCAATTTTTAGAGCTGCTTATAGTTTTCTTTTAATATGAACCCCTTTATCATCTATAAGAGACTTATATTATGAATAAAACATATGAAGATCCAAACAGAATGAATGCCTATGCATAAACAGAATGCATCTGTTAAATTAATTAAGTTTATAGGATGTAATATCTATTTTATGAATATATATTCAACCTTGAGTTAATTTCTTTTTCTTTTATCTGTATGAATACAATTTAGAAACAAAATAGTGAAAATGCAATTTTCTCAACTGAAAAAATTCATAAATTTGAAATAAACTTTTTTTATTAAATTTAGTTTATAACCTGAGTGGCTAAAGTATGTGATCGTTCCAAATATTAATTTTCTTATGAAAGAAATAAAAGATAAATTTCCAAATTAAATATAAACAATAAAATTTAACTTTTTACAATTTATTAATTCAATAATGATATCTTAAAATACTAAATGCTAAATTCTATAATTTAACACCTATATATTTACCATTTATTATAGAAATAAAGGATTTATATTATTCAATAAAGTTTAAAAAGGCCAAAATTAGAATATACTTAATTGAGTATAATTTCAGATACTTTATTATTAAAAGCCAATCCTATTAAATTGATAAATTGAAGCATGATTAACGATTAATTTATTTGCCTTTTATAGGAGTTATTTGATTATCTAAAAACTTAGGATTCATTAATTCCTTTATTCTTTGTTTTATATAGATTATCAGCAACTTTTTCTTTAATGGTAATACTCTTTTTTTACTTCGTCATGTTTGAAGGACTTTCAAAATTCTCGGTAAGTCAAAATTTCTAACTTTTTCCTTCAATTTAGGTATATTCTAACTTGTGGCATGAATGGATCTTCAATAATATTTTTGTTAATGTCTAATGAGATTTTTATATTAATGACATTTTTTTATAATTTTATATTTGAAAAATAAAAATGATGGAACAATGTGAATATCCTTAATTTATTTTTATTAAAAAATTTATCAGATGAATACGAAATGATTTTATTATAAAGATTTAATCTAAAGTGACTATTTAGGCATATAAAGCTGAAAATAATTTTTATATACAAGGTAAATTG
>CAJJDO010000052.1:47329-64741 GCA_905183005.1 Paramecium pentaurelia | reverse complement strand
ATAAATTGATATCCATTCTTCACTTAATTAAAATAAACCTATAGTAAATTTAAATAAGTGTTTGAATTTTAAAGCTTGAAGATTAACAGAGACACTCAGAAATCAAAAGAATTTTTTCTTCACAATTAACATCAGAGTTAAAACATCCTTAAATTATCATTTTACTAATAATAGAGCTAACATATATATCAAAAATTTGCAAGACTAGTTCAAGCATAAGTTGTTCATGTGTTAATTTGAATAAATAAAATTATGAAATTAGTTTGTATTTTAAAATTAGATTAAGAATCTTACAGATTTAGTACTATTCTTTTATTTGATATTCAAAGGGACAATTAAGGAAAGAAATATTTATGGCTATGCTCAATTTGAGAAAAAGGAGGATGCTGATAATTTGATAAAGACAATTATGATTTAATTAATCACCCAACAAGGAAAATAGTTGGAATTGCTATATAAAGTTAAAAATTACAAGATAATCTTAAAAATAATCAAATCAAACATCAGAACAGGTAAAAATCAATTTAAATATTTGAGAATAATAATGAAGTATAAATTCAAGTGCTCATAATAAATTGGAGTTAGCAAATAAAATAGGACCTTTGTTAGTAATGATACAGGATACCCTCTCTTTTTTGAAATTATTTGGATAATAAAAGAAATGGCTTTAGATCATAAAAACACTTTCAAAGTGAAAATTTCTTATTTAATATGGTCTACAGAAACACTTAAATTCAAGAGAAAGATTAATACTAATATAAAACACATTAAGGATGATGTTATCACTATTTTGGAATTAAATTAGTATAACATTAATAAAGGCTAAGAATCCTATATTTAGGTTAAGAAGGTTTTGTTTATTATTAAACTTTTGAAGGTTCATAAAGAAAGCAAGATCAGTAATCAAAATGAAAAAAATGCAAAATTTCAAAAAAATATATGAGGTTTTTAAGGATGGTGAATATTTATTGTTCAAAACCATGAGAATGGGTTTTAAAACAAAAAGTCAAGTTCGTAAGACTTTATTACCCAATAATCATCTGTATATAATTGATCTATCATAAAAATGTTTTAATATTCAATTTAAATTAAAATGGTTCAAAAAATCTATTCTTTTTAGATATTAATTGAATTATTATAAAATTTTTTAGCCAATAACTTGATTGTGTAAGTCTATAGAAATCATTTTTGATTATTATTTGCTATTTCCATACACTATATTATAAAATAAATTATATTAATTAGAAAATATCCTCATATTAATTATTTAATTAACATATATGATATTATTATCAATAAAAATTTAATATCATGCAAGTAAAATAAACTTAAGACTGTTAAGAGACAATTTGTAAGATTCATAATTTGGAATTTATTGCTGTTGATTTGGATATGTCAGATAAATCGCAGATTTAATTTTTTTGTGGCAAATGTTTAGTGGATAAATTAAACAATAATAAAGTAACAACTATTGAACAATCAAAAGAAAGAATTTAAAAAATAAAGACTTAATAACAAGAAATTAAGACTAAAGAGAATTAATCTAGACTGAACTATTATAAGAATATTCTAGATCAAATAATGGACTTTAAAAGATCTATTGATGATTCTTTAGAAAAGATGTATAAACAAATATAATAATATATATTTCCAATTTAAAAAGAGAAATCAGAATTACATGAATAATACTTATAATTAAATTACTTTGAAGATATAAAATAATTATCAGAATTATATTCTTAAGATAATAAATTACAATCAACTAAGTTAATAGAAGATAATAATTTTATAGATGAAATAACAAGACAATTTGAATTACTTTTTAATAATGCTGAATATTTCTAGACTTTAGATATATTCAAGAAAACTAAATAAACAATTGAAGATTTAATGGAAAATAATATATTGTAGTTACCACCGTTATTGGTTACAAAAAATGAATCTGTAAGAGTAAATCATTTATTAATAGAAAACACCAAGTTTAAATAGAATTTGCCCTAATCATAAAAAAGAAATTATTATGATTGATATGGACTCTTAGAATAAGAAAATTGAAGATAGGTTTGCATGTGTTGACTGCATTGCTGAGAACCCATAAATAAAATACTCTACAATCGAATCTATTAATAAATAATGGAGAGATTACAATTCAGAATCAGATAAAATTATATCAGAGTATCAACAGGAAAGCAAAAATAAAAAATCTGATTTATTCAAATTAATTGCTTCAATGAGAAAAAATTACAATAAAAAGTTGAATGAAATCAGTGAGAAAGTAATATCAGAATAGTTTTAATCATTTGATAAAAGCAAATAAACAAAATAAATAAATAATGTAACAATTTAGGTTTTAGAAGATGAATAATTGTTAAAAGATTTAAAATAATTAATTGATAAATAAAAAATAACTTAAAACTAATAATTAATTAACTTAAAAAATCAAGATTCTATATTTAAAAAAGAAATTGAGAATCATTTAGAATCATTGAAATAGTATTATCAATAAGATGTACAATAATCATTAGACATTCTCAAAGAAATATCAAGTATTAATTTATAAATCTCTTTAAGTTGAAAAAAATTTAATTTTATAGTTATCTGAATTCATTTAATAATTTTCTAAATGCACATTACAAAAGGATGATAATTATCAAGACTTGATTCAAATTATTAATAATGTGGAAGAATTGATTAATTAGGCTAAAGACTATTAATGCTAATCAAATCTATTTGAATAGACTGTAACTTTATATTAATAGCATACTAATAAAATAGATTAGATTTAATAAAAAATTTAAAATTCGACTAAAGATTAAGTTATTAAACCAGAATCAATAAACGCATCATTTTAAAATCTATCTAACGTCTTAAATGATTATACTATCACTATCGATAATAAAAGTAAATAAATAAAGAAATTTTGTAATATTTAATAATTGGAGATAGATTTAATCAAAGTAGCAGAGAGGAATAAAAATTTGGAAGTTGAAAGTAATTTTATATCAATGAAAAATAGATGCAAACCTTTTAAATCAAATTTAAATGTCTTTAGATTAAAAATAATAAGAAGATTAAGAAGCTCTAATTAAATTAAAAGACGAAAGTATTGTAAAATTAATTTTTAGGTTAACAACAAATCAATAGTATAAATGCAAAATTATAATTATAAGAAAAAGAAAATATAAAGTTCAAAGAATTATTTGAATAACAAACAGAAGAAATGATAAATCTTAAAAAGTAGAATGAGGAGGATAAACTAAATACTATCAAAAATTTAGAAAATAAAAGTAAATATTTAATTAGAATTGACTAGAGAATACAGAAATTTTAGAAATAAATAAAAGATTGAATCAAAAGGAATCAGAAATTTAAATAATTCAAAGACAACTTGATTACTTTAATCAAGTATATTCTATATAGTATCCAAAATCTTTATTATTTTCAAATACTAACAAGCATGGTAGTTGTTAAGTAAGTGAAGGTGGAAAAGTTGTGGAATGTAATGGAGGTTATTATAGTTGTCTTTGCGATTAAGCTATTCAAAGACTGGAAAAATACAATTTGCATTCTAAATGCTTAAAATTTCTCCTTATGCTTTTGTAGGAGTTGGATTTAGAGATTTTATCTAAAAAAATAATTATTCTGGTTATGGAAATGGTGGGTATTAAATTAATTAAATCTTATTAGACAGTATTTAATAAGTAGTGATCAATATACTTATTCTCATCATTAAAACGAAATAAATAAGAGACCATTATCAAAATTCTCCTTTGCTACTAATGATATTATAATAATAGAAGTAAGTATTGAATTAAAATACATTAAATGGACAAAATAGAATAATGCATAAGAAATTGTTGTAACCATCAAATCTATATTTAGTAGTTGGAATTAGACACATCCATATAATAAGAATTATATCCTTGTGTATGTCTTCATAGTTCTAAGGTAAGAATATTGGAAAATATTCCCATTTGACTTCGAAGATATGATATTAAGTTTGAAATAATACAAAATAATGTTAAAAAATATATTTATTTTAATATATTCCTTTAAGCATTAAATAATTTTTTCTATTAGAAGTCAAAATGCGATTTATCAAAAAATAATGAGTGTTGTCTCATCAAGATTGAAATCTTCTAATAAAAAGTTATTTTATGTAAATTAAAAATCCTTAAATCCAATATTAATTAAGCAGAGTTACGATGAAAAGCTAATGAAAATTGGCAAACAAAAGTTAAAAATGGAGTTATTTTTTTAAGGCTAACTTTTAGGAATATAAATTATCCTGATTTATCATCACATTATAAACATCCTCTTACAGTAGAAAATCAATATGATATCTTTTTTAATCTTCTTAAACTTTTAACATAATTATCTATCCCTCAAAAATAATCATTGTAAAAATTAAAGAGTTCTTATAATTTCCGATTGGTTTCACTTATAAAATAGATTAAGAAAATAATTAAAAATGTTATAAATTTATACCATATTCATTTGTTAGCTGGGATTTACTAAAAAATTGCTTGTTTGCGAATCAAAAAAATAAAAATGTTAAAGGTTTAACTGGTTCTGCCAAATAGCTCTGTGATTTCTACTGAAAGATATTCAAATTTTATGAAAACTAGAATTGTAAATATATATGATTATCTTTTTATATTATAGCCTCTTCAAAATGACATACAATAGCAGGTTTAAAAAAAAAATTCATTCTATTATAGCGATATAACTATATATTTTTCATCTTTTACAGCTAATATTTATGGACTTATTATTTTTATGTTCTAAAATGTTAGTCTTTACGACTCCAAACATCATAAAGATTTATCAAAACAAATATATCCCTCATATCCTACACTTATATCTTTTCCTCAATATGACATCAGAATAGTATAATACAGTTTATAACTTTAATTAAAGCTTCTCTTTTTATAACCATCAAACTTATTATAATACATCTCTAATTAAATTAGATTATGAATAAAATTATAATATTGTTGTAAAATGTAAACATTTATTTCCATCATTAAAGTAGTGCTCATTAGATGAAATATTTAGGAGGGTAAATTTCATAACTTTCATAAATAAGTTTTGTGTAATTAAGCTCTAGATTTTTTATTATGTTCTAAGAAGATAAATTAAGCAAAGTTCAAAATTAGAGGAAATATTTGATATTCCATTACATGTAGTCATTGTTAATAAAGAGTAGATCTAATTAAAGTATTTATCCCCTACCAAAACTTAACATAAGAGCGATTATTTCAAATTATTGAATGACAAAAAACTATAATTAACCCATGTATTGTTCCAAAAAAAGCGAATTTAATAAAACAAAAGAATTTTTTTAATTTCTATAACATTTCAATTACCTTGACTTGAGACATTCTAAGCTTAGTCATCATTATGATTAAGGAGCTGGCATACATTAAATTGAAGAATTTGTCAATCACAGTGACTGGAAATGCATCAAAAATAGAAATATTAACTTAAATACAAAAATTATAGTAATAGAGAAAACCTTTAACCTAGTCCTCTCAATTAAAAATACTTTCAAATCAACTTTTATTTTATTGAAATACCATAGTTTAAATAAAACTTAATTCAAAAATTATTTATATCATGTATTTACTCTTAGTTTTCACAAAAATTTACTAATAGGAGAAGTATTCAAATTAAAAAAACTTAGAATTTTTCTTAATTATTAGATTAAAATGTATTTTAGTAGTAGATGTATTTTAAATATTGCTACAAAAATCGATGGAAATCTAACAAGTCAATAATCTATCAAAAAACAACAAAAGCAAATCTCTAATTTACATAATGGTTTTAGTTAATTGAAATTTATGCTCTAAATCAATTTATATTATTCCTAAAGTAAAAGAAGTACTTTTCAGTAGAGCCATCATCAATTTTATAAATATATGCCTGGATAGACTTTATCAGCTCATCACTAAAATATTTGATTAGAAACGTATCTTGATGAAATAAAGCAAAAAATGTTAATTTGAAGATTGTATAAAAATAGAAAGGAAGGGACGATTAATTTTTAAATGAGATATCTATAATTGATGATTGTCTCAAAAATATATATCCTCAACAAAAATAAAAAAATTTTTCATTCAAAAATTAAAAATAAATTTGATTTAGATGTAATATCAGAATTAAAATTAATATAAAAAATCAAAGAATTTTAATAGCAATGATTAAAAAATAATGCCAGAAATATTTAATCAAGTTTAAATTAACATTTTTATTAATTTTAAATCTAGATGATCAGTCTTTCTCAGGATTTTCTTGTTTAGTCAAAGGAAGGCCATCTTCTAGCATTTTAGCAGCTTTTACTTATCCTTAGGGTCGTTTCAGGATCATTATCCTCAGAAGCAAGCCTGATTATGGTACCACTAATGTTGATATCTGCTAGGGATCTTGCTAAAAATGAAAATCAAGACTTACCATATTAAGATTATTTATCTTTTATTTTAAATGGATTGTTTATCTTAATCTTTTTTGGAAATCCATTTAATTATTTTGATTCTCATGCTGAAAATGATTTTGTGATAAGATAGTCCTAAATAGCTTTAAGCCAAAGAAAATATTGTCATTTCATTTAAAAATCAAAACTATAAAATATTACATTTCTTTTTATGATTTACCTTTTTTCTGTGTATAATAGATTTGAACTGTAAAGCTAGATGATAGAAATTAATTAATTTCTAAGAATGATTCAAATCATATTTCTTTAATTATGCATAAAAAAATTGATTTAATCTAACAAAAATTTAGACAAATAATTAATAAAGAAGTCGTGAGATATTATACCTTTTTTATTTCTAAAATAATGATAGATTATAGTTATTGATATCATTTGTAATTTTATATTAGGCTAAAAAAAATTCTTAAATTCTCAAAACATAATTTAGATCTACCTTCACATCTGTTTTCCATTTTCTATTTTCCAATAAATCATTTTATGGTATGAAAAAATGGAATTTAATAGCTATTTCCTATTAAATTAAAATAATCTAAATAGTTTTATTGATTAAATGATTTCTGATTCTATTAATTAAAAAATCAATAAATTGAATACCAGTATATTATAATATTAATAATTGATTTATTTGAACATTTATTTCTGTTCATTTCCATTTTATACTATTCTATCAGAACTATGGTTGAAGCGAACCAGCAATTCTAATATTTAATCTAAATTTTATTATTGAAAAATATCCGTTATTCTATATAAAATAATATTTGTTCCTTACATTTTATTCAGAAGCATGTCTATCAAGACTTTAAAGAGTTTATTATAAAAACTTTCTGATTTAAACAAGGTTGTTATTGTCTTGAAAATAAAAGGCATAGCTAAATTACCTTGGCCAATCATAAAAGAAGATCATTACTGTTAGTATGAAGGGTTTTCCTATTATAATTAAACCAACTGAACATAGAAAAATCTTTAAATTAATAGGCAAGTTTCTTATAGTATTTATGGAGTAGAATGAAAGTTTTCTAAAATCCCTAATAATGCATAAAGATAGTTTTCGGTAATTTATTAATGCAGTATGTCTTCGATTTTGTTAAAAAATCTGCTTATGGGTATATATATGTATATTAAGCGTATCATTCTTTTAGATACCATAATTAATCGATTTCAATTTAAATTAGATATATATAATTATATATACTCCTTAAGGCTTGTTGGAATTTCTAACCATTTTATTTAACATAAAGATGTTGTTTAATATTTATCATTAAATAATACTTATTTGATTAGGTAAAATTAGCTGTTTATTCTAACATATGGCAATATCAATCATTGATTATTATTATAGTATTTGAGGGATAAGAAAATAATTTTACAGAATAAAACTTAATCATAGTTTTAAAAAGCTTGAGCTGAGCTATATGCATTGGAAATGACCTTATCATTTAGTTTATAGTTCATTTTTACAATATCTTTTCTTTGATTTATCTAACTACTAAAAATATTGTATTTAAATATTTGAATAATAGATAAATTTCTGAATCCAAATATTGAGATTATCATTTTTAGAGCCTTTTTTTCTAGATTGAAGATTTTTTATAGAACTATAGAGTTATTCTCATCTTATTAAATATGAATTATAATTTGTTTAAGTTATTGAAATATTTTAACATACATAACACTAAACAATATAACTTTGATCATGGCTAAATTTAAGATTGTAAACTTTGAAACAAAGTAATAAGGACGAAACTATTATGTTATGCTACAATTTCGCTAGTTAAATTGCAATTTTCTGATTCAAACAAGACTCTATATTAATCTTCAATTGATTGTATTATAAGTTAAAATCAACTTGTAGAATTTCTGACCTTAATTTCATAATTTACATTTTAATTTAGCCTCTTCACCACATGAGAATTCTAATCCAAAGTTTCTTTCTTGAATATATAACCTAATATTATGTAATCTATTCTGAAATTCTTTATTTAAGCAAACTCTATGTAATAAATTTGCCTCTGTGATAAGTGACATTGGTTTTAGATGTTAATTGAAATCTATTTGGTTACATCACTGAATTTTTTGCATCTTCACCCAGAAATTAGCTTAAAAGTTCTAAGTGACTTAATAATAAGACACCTTCATAAACATAAGTATTAGAGGATAAATTTAAACATTTACATTGATAGGCAATAGTAAGTGTTTAAACTCTACATAAACTATATTAAATAACTTAACGCTCGATCTATATCTATAATTTGAAAATATAGATTCCTTATTTTATAAAAGATAAATTCATCAGGATTGTTACTTTATTTTAAAATTAATTAATAACCAAAATCACATCTTCTGTTTATAGACAGTCTTGCTTTAATTCATAAGCAAATATTAATTTTAAATAAAAGAACCGGTTTATTAATTATCCTAATTCAAATAACTGATTGCTCCATCGCCTAAGTTAATCATTAAATTTAGTTGAAGGATAACTTCTATATCTTAAAAAAAAGATTCTAGTATTCTCTTTCATTCAAGCGCAAGGGCTAATAGTTTTTTGTTTGAACTTTATTGTCATCATTTCTGATGTTATTTAATTTGAATCAAAAATTGATATTAATTTACTTCTTCTAAAGTATTTATAATTAAGTCAATTAATTCATATTAAACCAACATGATATCAATCCTTAATAAATATTTATATTAAGTATCATTTATTATTTTCTAGATTTTTTATAGCAATTATCCAGTTATTCAATTAAAATAAATCTAACTTATATGAATATTGATTGAAATTAAGTTATTAAGATTATTTGATTTATTTCCATTTAGGCTTCTTGAGTTGTAGTTCTTAAGAATTATTAACCCAAATAATTCGGTATTATTCATCTTCACATGAAATTCCAAATATATCACTTTTAAGATTTAAGATTTATAATAAGAAATAAAAGCTATATCTTTAGTTCTGGAGATTTAGATTTAATAAAATTCTAAATTTAAGGAAACAGTTGAAGGCCTTGAGTAATTGTTATTTAATAAACATTAAGGATGTCATTTATATTTTGTAGTTGTATAAATATTCGAAAAATCGAGAATATATCAAAAAAATATTTAGCATTATTTTTAGATTGTCTAGTCAAATTAATATAACTATAATCAAATAATAAAAATAACAATAAGATTTAATAATCTTGTTTTTTAAGACCTTTCTCCTTATTTCTTTATATATATAGGTAAATCCTTAGTAGGAATAGAATAAGAGTCGCCTTAACTCATTCCAAAGGGATGTTGGATATGGGAACTCATAAAATAGTTAACCATTTATTTCTTAGAAGATAATTATTGGACTAAGTTCAACTATGATGGAATGTTTCCTCCTTACAAACTCAATGAATAAAAAAGAATTAGGACAAAGATATCTAACCTCATTTAAGTTTTTGTTGGGAAAAGTGTAAGCATCTTTCGTTGTTCTCGGGGGTCAAATTTTCGTAGCTTGGGGGACAATAATCGAATTAAACTATAATAAGGGATTTAGGAGAGATAGGATGTGCTGAAGAGATGTAAATATTTCAAGCCAGAATGGCTTTTTCTTCATAATCAATCCTTCTTTAATAAAGAAAATAAAGATTATTGAGGATTGGAATTTACAAATTATTTTTTAATGTCAAATCTTGAAAATAAAGTTCTGTAACAAGCATTTGATATCTCTATATTTGATTATTTGAAATATTTAATTTAAAACCGAAATGGGGGAAGATCCCAAAGGAAAACATTTTTTTATTTTACTTTGATTGTACTTGTTATAATTCAGCATCTAATTATGGGCTTTAGAAACAGGCAAGGAGAAAGATGTGTAATGAAATAAATTGTTCGACCATCATAGAATAATTGATTGCCAGACTCACTACCTTTATTATGCTTAGCAATGTATATATAAGATTAAAATTATAATTATTATTAGTACAAAAATAATAGTTTTTTGTTCCTTAATTAATTTCTATTTGATTTGAATAGATTAGACTTCAAATTATATGTGAGGTAGAATCTGAGATATTATTTCATTTCCATTAGAAGAAATAGACTAATTAAGTCTACCACTGATAGATTTATTAATCTAGTGATTATCTCGACCAATAGATGTCAGCTAATCTCAATCTCTATGATCAACAGTCATCTTTGAATTAGGTCTTTTTATCGTAATTGTTATATCTTCTAATCATTCAAAGTGATTGATTCCATTTTGGCTCAATTTATTCAAATACTCTTTTTCTTTTATTATATAGATACTTTGCATAGCTAGTCTAAGAAAATTCCAGCTAGTTCATTTAATTATAGGAAAGTTATCTTGCAGACATGTAATCTATTTAAATCACTTTGGGAAAGTCATAATCTTCAAATACATACCATATGTTTAAGAAAAGGATTTATTATGATTAGCAAGTACTCCAAATACTTAAAGTTAATTGTCTGGGGACATAAGTCGAAGAAGTACCTCTTTTGGTTATTCAAGTTTTTAAGGAAAGTTCATCTTAAATATCCAGTTTCAAGAAGTAAGCGGAAGGCAGCCATCATATTCTGAAAGTTTACTATCAGATTTGCCAGTTTGGCTATTTTAGATTGCTACTGAGTCTTAAACACACTTTCTGCTTGTTCAATCATTTTAGAAAGCAAATAGGAACTATTTCAAAAGTTCGTGCATTCAAATTGTTGCAATTATCATTGACATCTCAATTTTTATTTTTTTTAACTTTTAATACAAATCTAATATAATTAAATTACTAACTCTATGTATTCTGGAATCATTTAAAATTGAGATTAAGCCAATTAAGCATCATTGATCAAATCTTACAAGATAATTGGAAAAATAAATTTATAAAAGGATACTAACAATTATCAATAAAGATGGATATCATGGCTAATAGATAATTATAATTAAAATATAAATAACAAGCTTATTTTTAAAATAGAATACAATTGATAATGATTATTAAAGTTAAAATAAACATTTAGATAAAATTGTTGAAACTATTAATTTAACTCTATAAATATGATTCAAATTTTTATTTTTGAATTGATCATTTAAGTATCTAATCTTGTTATTAAACTATCAAATAATAATCAGGAAAGCATTATATTTTAAGTCTTTTTCTTCAAATAAATGTATACCACATTTAAGTTTAATAAATCACCAGAAGGTTTTAGGTTTTTGGAATGTATAATGAAATCTTTTTGTTAGTATTTAGGTCAAAGATTCTTGAGTTGTATTCTTTATAAATATCATTCATTTTTTAATAATTTAATTTTGTATACTTGTTTTCTCTATATTTTATTAGCTCGTATTTTTGTGATATTTAGATTAAAGAGTTGATAATTCATTTAATAATAGTCTTTTAATGTAGCTCTCTTAACCAATCTTAAAGAATCATACTTATAATTAATCATCCATTAATAAAAATCAACAAAGAAAAATTTTATTTGGTAGATTTTGACACTTCTAAAGTTTATTTTATTCAATAATAATTAATACGAATTAAATAATATTCTTTATATTGTTAATAACAAAAGAAATTAAAGGTGCTTAATAGTAACTTTAATCAGTTTATTACTATGATAATTGCATAAGTTGATTAAAGTTTTAATTTTATTAAAAGTCTAATTGTTTTACTCTTAGATATAGAATTTAATGATATCAGGCTCCAAATATTGAATGTATTCACATCATATATAGTGCTTATTTATTGATAGATTAGGGATTTTTGTAATTAATTTAATTTGATTAGCTAAATTATTATTATTGATTTTCTGTAAATTGCTGTAATTTATTACTCAAAAGAGCCTTATTGAGACATCAACCAATAAATCTCAAATTAAATTAAAGTGTTAAAACTTGATTTATATCATTCATCATTAATAATTCTATTTAAAGAGTTAATTATTAAAAAAATAATACAATAAAATTAAAAGTTGAAAGAAATAACTTGTTCATTAATGAATTGAAAATCAATCTTGCATATGAATTGAAATAAAAATCAAATGAAGTAATTTTTATAAATTATGTAAATAAATGAGAGATGTATTGAAATTGATCTTAACAAATATATGGCTAAGCTAATGAGGATTTATACTACGATCTATTTCTAGTGCCCTCACTATCTTTGAATTACCTAAATAATTACATTTATACTTAGTTTATCTAATTAATATCGTTGCTGTATGCAGCTCATTTAATATCAATTAATAAAGTTGCATATAATAGGGGTATTAGATATACAACATATATATAACAAAATTTTTATTCTTTAGGGTTGCTTTAACTCTCCTTAGCAGGATTAACCATTTAAGTTTAGGGAAGTATAATTATTTGAATAAATTCTAATAAATAGATTAGCAGAACTGGAGGGAGTGGCTTTGGTCCTGTTATAACAATTTTGAGATAAATGAGAATGGTGGTAAAATTCTTTCATAATCAAAATTGATTCAAAAAAGTTCTTAGCTTACAATCGAGAGGCAAATAAAATTATTTGCATTAGTTTTAAAATAAATTATGAAAAATTGGCATTGTGTTTGTATTTATAAAGTAAATCAGATTTACTTGTTCATCAATATTATTAAAGAAAATATGAAAGGTAATTTAAATCAAATAATAATGAAAAATTAAAGATACATTATTTATCATTGAGCCTTGCCTTTAAAAATTTATTTCTTCATGAATAGTAAATGGATTATATATCAGCGTTAAATATAATACTAAAGTTTATATATCTCAAAATTATTTATTCATCACTTAGTTAATAAATAAAATTAAGTTGATTTCCTTATACAGGAAATCTAAATAGTATAACTTTTGAACATGATTAAGATTAACAATTAATAAAATTCAAAAATTTTTATATGTTAATGAACTGAGATCCATATGGAACCGAATCTCTACCAGCAATCTTAAAGTCTTAAATACTACTCTAAAGATTAATGATGGAAATATTGATTCATTAAAAATTCAACTCTGAATAAACTGAAGAAAATGATCAATTAGATTTATAGAATATCTAATATAGATTTATTAAGTATTCTATTTTGTAATTGATATAATCAATTGTTAAGACTTATTCAATTTTTGATTTAAAAAATATTTTAATTATTTAGTTAAATAATGTAGAATTTTTTTAATTTTGATAATTAAAATTAAATTTATTATTAGATCTTCAAAAATAGAATTCAAATATTTCTTCAACTACATGAATACCATATTTTTCAATTATTTTTTATTTTTCAAAAAAATTTAATAAATAATATCCATCGTGAAATGGGTTCAAATTAATTAAAATGTTAAAACTGATTTATTAATTGTGAATACTAAGATAATAAAATTATTGTATACCCAAGATCATTATATAATATAATCCAAGAATGATCGACAGCAGGCAAGATCCAAAACGAATCAACAATAATTTCACTAACAACTTATGGTTCTTAAATATTTTCATAATTGATGACAGAGATCTTGCACTCATTTTCAACTTGTCTTAAATGAACTACGTAAGTTGATTCTAATTAAAATTGAAAAATATCCATAAAAACTTAAGGTTCATTATTAATATATTCATCTCTAGCCTAGTAATTTTTAAGTTTTAATGATTACCAAAGTTGCTATAAATTAAGGTTCAGGTAACCAGTTTTTACCATTATAATACCTCCTTAAATCAAAACAAAAAATGCTTGGCCTTGTTGACTCATCATTACAATTTACCCAAATAGCAACTTAGTTAGGGTTAATCCAATTTGTTAAATTCATTGTTGTGTATGAACATTCAAATTTAGTGTGAATAATATAGAATGCCTGCTCCATTAAATGAGGTTTGATAAGAAGAATTTCTGATTTAAAATTATCACTATCCTATCCATATACTGCTATAGTTTCTTAATCTACTTACCAATTGTATAACTCCTTTTATGAAAAACTATTTTAATAATCATATTTAACAATAGGTGTTAATTCAAAATTAGTTTAAGAATTATAATATAAAGGTAAAACTCTTATAGTGTAATGACAGACATTTTTTTTTGAGTAATAGTTTTCTAAATCTTATGATATCAAATATTTAATTTAGTTCTTATAACAATCAATAAAGAAAATTCTAAATCCAAAATATTATATTATATAATACTATCTACAAATTTCTCTTTAGTTTCTTAATCACTCTTGATATCTATTTGGTCACTTGATTTAAACACAAATTTAGGATTAATTTAATTCGTATTCAAGTCTAATAATTTTATTTAAAGATCTATGGGATCATGAAATATCAAAACACTAATACTAAATATTTAAAAATATTACTTTGTGTAAATTTCAAGGAAAAACTTTATATTCTATGAAATCTATCCTTTTTAAGTAATTACTTGTTTATTTATATCATACAATTAATAAACTCCATTTTCATAATAAATAAAAGCTAATATTTATTTTAATGGGATGATTCTCTCCACCCACCTAGCTTCGAGAGGGGATATTATCTGAATTTTTATCATTTTGAGCATTTCATATTGCTTTAAATCTGATTCGATCATTTTAATAGAAAAATAAGTTTAATAAAATATTAATTGTATTATGATGTGAAAATTAATAATTTAAATAAGGAATAGACATATTAATATAGCTCAAACTTCTTAGTTGAGCTTTCTCCAAGGTTTATATAAAAATTCTAAATCTGAGGAATAGAAAGAAGAGTCTAGGGTTTAATATGGGAAGAAGCATTTGGTGTTACAGAATATAAAATATACTCTTAATTGGCAAATACTTGAAAAGAAGAATATAAATTTGCTTAAGTTTTAACCCTGATTTAGTGTCTTTAACAATAATAAAAAACAAAAGATTATGATAATTGTTTTTTAATAGGATTTTAAGATTCTTTAGAGTATAATATATTATATAAATTGTTAGTTTTTTAATTGTCGATCTTTTTGATGTTTAAAGTAGAAACCCCCCGAAAGTTTTCAATAAAATCCACTCTTTTATTTTATATAATATGTAATTTTTTATTCTATTAAATTTATAAATAATAATTATTAATATGTATATATAAAAAAATTGGAATCAGATATTTAAATTTTCAATTGAGATGAATATTTATTCTTTAAATATTCAATTCATTTAGATTATTCCATTATGTCAACACATTTTGATAATACATTATCAATAAATCCTGAAAAATGTATAAAAAATTAGATAAATAAACTTCAAATACCTTTTAATGAGATTAAGCTTTGTAAACTTCATTGTTTATTCATAATTTATTTTATTTTTTTCTTTATATTAAATTATTGAATTGGTGTCATTAAATGACAATTGGGTTATCTGATATTTGTTCCAATTCAGTTTTATATGGAAGAGAATTTGTAAATAAATAATATATTTCAATAATTTAGATAAAGAAACTTAGGAAAGTTTAGATTTTTCTAAACGAATTCAATACATCTAATACTTCTTCAATTAGATTCATATATTGATTGTATTTCAAATTCATTAAATTAAATGATGACACCTATTTTCTAAATTTAAATGGAGTTTTAATTATTAATATTTGATATTAATTCATTTACTAAACATTTTTTAAGTATTCATTATCAGATATAATTAAATAGAACTCTAAGGTTACAAAAATATCTTGAAAACATCTGAAATAAGGTATTCATAATTTTTATGTGAAAGAAAGCTTTTAATCTAAAATACTTGATATAGATATTTGATACTACAAAATGATTTAAGTGATATATGAAAATTGATTTGCTTTATAAAAGAGCCTTTCTTAATAAGGAATCTTTCCAATAAATAAGATCTGCAAAAAAATTATAGTCACAATAAATTTTAAAAAATACATTGATATCATAAGATTTCTTGATATATGAATCAGTAACAGAAATAATTTTTTTTCGCTAGATGTTCATAAGATTATTTTATTTTTGGAAACTATTGTGCCAATGAAAATACTATTAATGATTATTTATCCAGATTTCATGGATTCTTGTATATAAATATATATTTAAGTTAATTAAAGATAGTCAAAAAGAATTTGAATTGTTAAAAAATAATATACAGGTATAGATGATAAAAAAATTTTTATTCTCAAATTGTGTTGAAATAACAAAATCTATCATCGATAATGGAATTATATTCAATAATTACTAAAAATATATTTTTTTTTAAACAAATATTACATTATTAGTTAAGAAACTGACTTAAAAGTTGCAGCTAAAGTAATAAAAAAAATTCAAATTTTTCTAATGATTTTGATAGTTATGATTGTTACCTTTTTAGAATAGACAATATATCAGTTATTGAAGAAATTTTATACTCTAAATTAGAATAAGTTTTAGGTTACATTGTTTAGATAATCCAATTAATATTTTATTTAAACATATAATAATATGTTATAATGATCTATTATTGGAAATTTATTATTTAATTCTATTATAACTATTCATTATCCAGAATTAAAAGAATATAAATTCAACTTTTTAAACTAAATACAAATTTCAAATTCCCTTTTATATCCTAACTAAAATGCATTAAGTTTCATTAAAAGGATCCAAAAGAAATGCTGATTAATTAATTATTATAGGAAAAATTTATATATTAATTCTTTTTTAAACCAATAAATGGATTCAAAGTTATTTTATAAAGAAATAGAATAAGATAATTAAAGAATATCAAATCGGTTTTAAATCAAAACTTTTGATTCTCTAGAAATAGAAAAGAAATCCCAATATTTAGAACAGTTAGATTTTTTGATTCAATAATTATGATTATTTAGGTTTTTATTATTAGATCTATAAAAAATATTACTTTAAAACCAAATTTTATAAATTTAAAATTCAAAATTCTGGATTAAAATAAAAAAAAATAATAAAGGATCCCAATTTTTTTCTTAATCCAA
>CAJJDO010000052.1:10000-43636 GCA_905183005.1 Paramecium pentaurelia | reverse complement strand
TCCATCATTTATAGGTGTTCAAAACTTTATTTTATTTAATAATTGATTTCAATGCTAAACATCTTTATTAATTAATAAATGATCTGTTTTCAAAGCAATTTATTTACCAAGATGCCCTTTTAAAAAGTTGCCTTGAGTGTATGAGCAATCAAAATAAAAAATTAATATGTTTTAAGATAGCTTTTCATGTTATATAAGAAAATCAAATGAAAGAAGAAAAAATCTTCCAAAAATACTATAAAGATCAGAATCAAACACACTGAATCCCTCTTAAAAGATTTTATATTATTAGAAGATAATTTTTTTATAGATTAATTAAGAAAACTGTGTTAAAAATTGGAATAGGTAATGCAATTTAAAGATCGACCGATAAATAAATGAGAAGAATTATTGTTATGCAATAGTGTTAAATTGTATTAAATACGACTCATAGAAAAAGAGAAATCACTTCATTCCTGATTCAGATGATTAAATAATTATTTATTTTCAATAAACTAATCTTAAAGAAGGCTTTTTAAAAAAAGCAAAAATTTTGACGAATATATTTGAAATAATTTTGCTATTAGATTAATTTTTATCGAAATTAATTAAGTATGTTAAAATATATTTTATTCAAACATTTTTGCTCAGATATGAAAAAAATATATATGAAAATACTTTTACTAGTTAATGCAAATCCTTTATAATCACTGAATAAATAAGATAAGGAAATATCTACTCTGTATTTATTAATTACAAGAGAGAATTATATAACACTTCGATTAAAAAATCAAGTTAACCAAAATCCCTCCTTCATCATCAAAATCTATAATAAAAATTATATTTTAAAAAATTTTATTTATTTTTGAATATGTATAAAAAAGAAGAGTAAAAATTCAAGTTTTTTGTTTAGGAAATTTAAATTAATTTCAAAACATGCCAAATTTGATATAAGAGAAATATTTATTTCAAGAAACTGATTATATAACTAGTCAGTAAATCAATTGATTAGAAATGTTAAATTAGGATAAATTTTAAGATTCATTTTTAATTCTTAATATTTTTCACAACTTTTCAATTCTGTGGAGATTTATTATTTTTTAATTTATTTGGATAAAAGTTTTAATTATTAAAATTTCATTAGTACAATAATATATGTAATGATGTTAGTACTTTATAGATCCCCTGATATTCCCTGGTATTTTACTGAAAAAAATATTCATTTATTTGAGACTCAATGTTTTGTATACTTATAAATATCGATTCTATTTTTAATCTAAAGAATATTAATAGTTGATTTTGTAACTAAAATTGCTTTTTGATTATTAGCTTCAGTTGTAAACCTCAATTTCAAAATTATTTTAATATTCTTCTCTTGATAATATTAATAATTATAATTAAAAAATGTTTTAATTACAATTAGGAATATTTTTTATTAATAAAATCAATAAAAATTCAAAGAGAAGTTCAAATGATATTATTAAAATAAAAATTGTTAATTTGATAAAAAATAAAATATATCAGGAATACTTGAATAAATTTAAAACTAATATGGAGAGATTATCTTAATGAGTAATTATCATTCATAATCTTAACATTATGTATAGAAAAATTTGAGTTAAAGTCTGATTTGGATAAGCTTGAAGTGATGAAATATAAAATATAATTGAAGTTTATTTAATAGTATTTCTTCACTTATTATTTTTATATCTAATCTTTTAAAATTTAATTTTATCTCATTTATAAATACCTAATTTTTAGGTTTCTTTGTTGAAAACAGGAATGATTTTGAGATTAGTTGGAAGTGATATAGAGAGTAAGAATGTCCTAATTAACTCTTTCCATAAATTAGTGCAGATCTATGGAGGGATCAGTGAGAAAAATTTTTGATATCCCACAAAAAAATTTCCTAGAAAATCACTAAAGCCGTCCTATTAGTGGTTAATGTTAAATAACTATCAAAAATTAAACAGCAAAACAATTGTTTTTTTGAGAAATAATAATCATAATATTAATATGATTTAAATAATAATTCTATTAAGCAAAAATTCCTATTAAGATTCTAGTTAAATATATTTTAAGCTTAATGATTTTTTAAGGATAAATTAATTTTTTGTATTTTTAGTATTAAAGTCAAATAATTACTTTAAAAATTTTTGATTTTCAACTAAAAAATTCTTTAAATCTAACCTGTTTTACCTTTGCTTGTTATTAGAACAAAAAATCGGATGAATCATTTATTCTTATGTGAACTTCTTAGATGTAACCCTAGAATTCAAATGGAGAATTTTTTTTTAAATAATTTCCTAAAAATCAAAGCAGCTTTACTATTAATGATAAAATTTAATTATAAAAATATTATTCACCGGTATTATCATATTTCTTAATGCATATCTATTTTTGAGAATAAAATTTGTTCGTTAGTCTTCTAAATGTTAATACTCTCATTTATAAAATAATAAATTATGCTAGACTAATTATTTTATTTATTTATTCTAGTTTACGTATTTATTTTTGATAGTTTATCTAGACAAACAATAACTAATTTTTATATGTTTATCTATAGACTTATAATTGAAATCTTACACTTTTAAGTTATGTATCAATTAAAATCATGTAGATATATTTTAATAATCTTCTTTAATGAGAATTAAACCTCTAAGATCTCTTAAATAATTATATTTTTACATTATTTATTAATTTTTTTGATTTTTCTATTTTGAACTTTACTGATGTAACTTTTATTATAGACATAATCTCAAATTGGTAATTTCATTTTTTAAATCAAACCCTCCTAATATTTATCCATCCATCCATGAATGATTTAGTACTTTTTTTTTATTCTTAATTATCCAAATATTGCCCTACTTCACTAAGATATATTAAACTTTTGCTATAAAGTTTATGAATCAAATTATAAAATAGTTCCAAAATCTATTGGTAATGGTCATATGAATTACACTTATAAAGTGAATCAACTGAAGTAAACATTTATCTTAATGAAAAAAAATTATCTATCCTTTAATTTTTTATATCATTATCATTGAAACTTGAACTTTTATGTTTATTTTCTATTTGTAAGAGAGTATAGTTTTAGGATGAATGGTAAAGATCATAAATTGACTTCAAAAAAAATATGGTTTAGTTTCAAATGAAAATTTCTTAATGGAATTTCCTTCAACATATAATATTTAGAATTAAATGTTTTATAAGTAATTAAGCAATTATTTATGAGAATTTATAAAATTAAATTAACAAAATATATTTTTTAAATTTATTTAAATCAAATAATTTTTCGCTAAGAATATTTTTCTGCATTTTCCAGGTTTTAGATTTATTTCAAATCATATATCTTGCGATTTGAAAGACAACAGTCCGACATAGAATACATGGATAGAAAATCCTTTTCTTTAATGGGTAGCGTCCTTTATGCCACTTAAAATATAAGATAAATTGATTTAGCTTAACAGAACATTTTAATTAAGTCAAGTAATAATCCAAAATAGAGTAGATCAATTCTTGTTTAGGCATGCACTTCTCTTTATGAACTTTTTATAATTGATAAGAGAAAAATAAAGAGATTACAGAAAATATCTTTATAAATTACTTTTTCGTTTTAGCTCTCTTATGGTTTTTCTGGGTTTTTTAATTAAAAACAAAATGATTTAGGAATTTTCACTAACTTTAAATCCAATATGCACTATTAAAAATATCAAGCAGCCAGCCAATTATTTTTTAGGCTTTTTCATTTCTGATATTATTAAATAAAAATAATAATTATTTTAGCCAAAAATTAGGATTAGGTTTAACAAAAAAATGAATGATTTAAACAGAAAACCATATTAAGTTATTATTTATAATTGATATTATTATTAACATAAATTCATTATTCAATATTATTAAAGAATCAAATGTAAATTTAGAATTGAATATTGAATAGCATATTTTACCTCAAATACAATCAAATCTATTTAATTCAAATAGTATACCTATTATCTTTATTCTTAATTATTTTAATTATTTCAGGATCAATTTATATCACCATAAAGATAGATTACAATTGTATTTAAATGAAATCCAGAAATTATTTTGCACAATATATTATTTTAGTATAATTACTTAAAATAGATAGTCTTTGAAGTGAAAAATTATTATAGATTAAGCTATAGATAAAAAACAGTGTCGATTAAATAAAACTATTACAATTATTAAAATAGTAAGATTCATTTGGGTATTTTTAGACTATAAGATTAACCTAAACATTTTATTAGTCAAGAGTGAGAGTTACTTTCAATAAAAAGAACAAAATCAAAGAATCGAATTTAATAATTCTTATTAATTTTTAAAAAGAGATGGGAGGAAATATTGATTTAAATCTCTTAATGTAATTGTTGAAAAAATAGTAGTGATCAGGATATTCTATTTATCTATATACCCTTGATATTTAAGGCAACAGATGACATTTAATTATTAAAAAGAAATATTGCATTCATAATGTTAGATAAGAAAATTCAAATTCTTATTATACTAGTATGATAAATTCAAAGAGCTCATTAATTATGAATTTTTATGGCTTAAACTAGATAAGAATGGCTATTGTTTATTTTTATTGAAAACTAAGCCTTTGAATTTAAACTACTTACAGGAATATATAAACTCTATGCGTAATATGATAAATTATGGAAAAAATTTAAATAATTAAATAATTAAGAAAGGTAAGAAGATCAATAAAACTGCTTCTAATGGTAAAATATATTCATTTTCTTGAGCAAGTGATATGAATTGAAAACAGAATGATCCTTTATAATTCACTAAAAGTAGTTTAAAAATTTGCTAAAATTCTAAATTAGTTGATTAAGTTCTTGATTACTATAAACGCAATATTAATAAATAACAATTGCAAGTATAAACAGGTATTATCTCATTATTTTATTAATATCAAAAAATATTAATAATTTTCATCAGTATCATTAAATGTTAGTAAAGAGACAAAATGGTAAATTAGTCTCCAAGATATCAATTTATTATTGGATTATATAGATTATTTCTAATGTTTAAATTTATATTTCATTCAATTATGAAGATAATAAAATTTAATTAAATAAAGTAATATTAATTTGTTAGATAATATTTTATTTATAAAAGATTTCAAATAAATATTAAATCTAATATAAATAAATTAGCATGTCTGTTTCTTAAAACTCACTATTTTCTATATAATTGTATAAATAAAAAGTTGAAGATTGCTTCAATATAGCATAAGAATAAATAGAAGTATGTTAAGTTATTTCTATTAGCTTCAAAGTCATCCTATAATAAAATAAGCTAATCAATTGATTAAATTCTTTTGGATTCAATTCATCCTTGTCTTTCGAATTTTTAGTTCTTATCCACAAGCCCTTAATTTATTATTCAATCACCATCAATATTTACAAATGAATACATACATTCTGATCTAACAAACTAAATAAAATCTGAGTTATAACCATCAATAAACTCTATTGTACAAAGAGAACTTAAGATTAAGGAATAAAAATTTAATAAATCTCTGGATAAAGAAATTGAAGAAAGGAAGAGAGAATACAAAAGATATGAAGAAATCATAAAAAATAAAGATTTTGAGATTCCAAAAATTAATCTAAAATAAAATATTGAAGAAAAAGAAAATAAATAAATTAAAGAACCTTAAAATCTAAACCCATTCACCTTTGAAATCATAAATTAAAATACAATCAAGTAAAATGAATGGTGTTAAGCTATTGCTTTTAATAAAGATTGCTCAATCGTGGTAGCTGGATGTGATAAGAATATTAAAGTATTTCAACATAGATAAGGGAAACTGGATTAAATATAAATACTAAGTGAGCATAGATATAATGTTTATACTTTGAATTTCATGAAAAATACAAATAATTTTGTATCTGGAAGTCATGATAATTCAATAATAATATGGTAAGAGATAGGAAATAGTTAATGGAAATGTTAATAAATATTGAATGGACATTCAAATCCTATATATTGTTTATAATTAAATAATACTGATGATCTAATTATCTCAGGTAGTTTAGATAACACAATAAAATTTTGGATGAAGTAGGTAAACTGGATGTGTTAATAAACCATAACTGATCATACTTAATAAGTATATTCATTAAGCTTAAATGATCAATAAAATAAATTGATATCTTGTTCATTTGATTCATAAATATTAGTAATAGAATAATAAAAGTTGGATAATAAATGGAATGTTACATAAAAGATAAAAGTAGATACATATGGATTAAGATTATGTTTTATTAGTGATAATTAATTTATATTCTAACCAAAATGTTAAAAATACATGGATATATATGAGATGGATAGTAATACTAAACAGTATAGCAAGACTAAGCAAATTGCTGTAAAATATGGTTCAGGTGGTGAGAATATTTTATTTCCATAATAATACTTAAAGTCTAAATGCATTCTAGTGAATAAGAATGGCACTAATGTTAATTTAATGAGGAAGAAAGAAAATGATGACTTTATCATTTAATAATATACTGAATTTAATCATAAACTTATTTTTGGATAATTAAGTGATGATGGAGAGTATTTGATCACTTGGGATGATAAATCAAAGGAGATATAAATAAGAAAGTTTAGATAATTATGAGAATTATAATATTTAAATTATCAAATTTTATTATTTTCATTTCAGTTTATTTGATTTTGAATATCAACATTCTTAACATGATTTTCAGTTTTAATTAATTAAAAGATTTTAGAGTACAAAATATAAATGATAGGATCAAATTTTTAGTTTTATTCCTTAATTTTAAATTCACTGAATATACAAAAATTTTGTTTATTATAATGATATTAGATTGAATTCAAAAAATATATTCCTGTTACATTGATTTAAAACATTCTTGAAAAAAAATTTATAATTTTATGGTGATTAATAAATTATTTCTATTTAATTGCTACTCAAAAATATTTATTTTATTATAATAAATACATTATAAATCAAATGAATAAAGGAAAAAAAAATGAGAAAAGTAAATTTTTTAGATATTATGACTGAAAATGTTTAATTTAGCTGATAACAAAATTAAATATAATTCTCTTATCTAATATTTCTAAATCATAAAGAATATCCAACGAAGATTTTGATTGAGTTTATTATAATAACACTCATTATGGTATAAAGTTTATAAAAAAACAAAAGGAATGAGCACCATAACAAAGAGAAAAACAATATAATTATTATTATTATAATCAATATTAGATAATTAACGAGTTAGTTAATGAGATAAGAATTTAATAATTGCTTTAAAATATTCTTCAAGAAATATTAGTTCGGTTATTGGTTTAATTATTATATTTTGGAAAAAATATACATTGATACACTTTTCTCAGTTAGAATATTTCTTACTACCTTAGAAAAACCAACAAATTAAGAATTTAGGAATGTATTCAGAAATAAGCTAGTGAATTTTATAAGAATAAATTTTTATATCAATTTTATTTTATAGGTAAAGGAGGTTTATTTAATAAAAACTAAAAACAATAAGATAATAGTCTTGTAATGAGAAATTTATTAGCTTAAGCTATCTTTGATATAAAATATAGAACTATTTATGGCTTAAGTCTATCATTGGAAAATATACTAATATCAATTTATATTGAATTGTTAAATAGGATATAATGGGAAGTATTTAATATATTTTTTGAAAAGTGATTTAAAATCTTTATTATGGAAAAGACACATGCTAAATAAACAATGTTAAATTCGTTCATATAAACATACTATTGAAATTATAGAATTGAAATAAAAAAATTAATAGTAGTGCATATGATTGGAACAAGTTATTTTAATGGAAATCTATTTTGTTAAAACTTAAATTCTAAATGAAACATAACAGAATGGGACTTCATATCAAGAATTTTATAAATGGATTTGAGGAATATAAGTCTAATCATGATGTCAGATGAAACATTCAACTTCTATCTATCTTACGAAGATGTATTATTTTTCTAAAAAAGAAATCATAGAACATAATTTGGAAGTAAATATGTTAATTTCTTAATTCATGGGATTGCTTTCATACTTTAATCCTAAAAATAAGTAATTTCTACAACTAACTATATGGTTTTCTTTATCTTTAAGATTTATTTCAATTTTACATCAATTAATTATCTAGCAATAATCTCTTTTTATCCCAAAGTTTGAGGTGAACCATTTTTAAAAAGTAGAAAATTTTCTTTTGACACACTCTCAAGAGTTTCATAGCCAGGTGAATGTACAAACAATCTAGTTTAAATTATTAATATAAATAGAGTCTAACATTATAGTTAATCTAAAGAAAATTGTCAATGAGGCACAATAGGAGGTATCAATGTCTTATCTAAGTCAGAGATTGGATGGAATCATTTCTAATTGAAACTAGAATCTCGTCCAAAAATTTGGGGATACTTTTATTAATCGTAAAAACTATTCGGATGAGAACTAGGTAAGTTTCTGATCATATAGGAAAAATTGGAAAAATGATATTTTTTTGGAGGAAGTATCTCGAAGAATCTGGATTTGGTGACTCTGTATTTTACTTTTGAGTATGCATTTGGAAATTTCTTTTTCGAATTTTCAACAGCCAATTTCAAGTTGGATGCTCAAGCGATAGAAATGAATGAATTTAAAAAAAAAAAGATTAGACTTGATTGATAGTTATCAAGTTCAATGGTTTCAGATGGATAGTATAGCTTTAATGAATAATAAAAAAGTGAAAATAGATAATTTTACAATTGATGATTTTGAGAAGGTGAATTTAGCTGGTTGAAAATTAATAATAGGAAATTTTGTTAATTTAATAATTCTTTTAGGATTGATACTTATTATGCCATAATTCAATTATATGACATAAGAAATAATTAAATTAAAAAAAATTTACACTCACAAAAATTTACCTATTTCAATCTCTTGTGATTATAAATTATCAAAATTATAAATTTCAAATTAATTTGGTTTCTAGTAAATTTTTCAAACGAGAGAAGTCAGTAAACAACAATAATCATTTTTTGCCTAATAGTTAAAATCCATTGACTTCCTTAAGAAAATTTTTTCCAAGAGAAGCAATATTTAAATAAGAAACCCAAAATGTGGAGATATTTAATTGTACACCCTATTAAACCCTATTAAGTGAAAAAAACCATTTAAAGCGATAATTTTTTCACTTAAAAATTTTTTAGTATTTCAACCTCAAAAGGCTATTTGTCAAAAAATTCTTCTTATTTTTTATATTCTTCTTCTATATCATTTAATAAATATTATTTTCTTTAATACATACATTAATTTCTATCTAATTTATTCATTAAAGAATTTATACTGAATTATGACCATATATCATCTATTACTTTATCTGGTGTAAGCATAAAGATTAATTTCATAGATTTTTTTAGTTACAATATTTAACAATTTTATATTTCTAACATTTTCTATTCCAAAAAGGTCAAAATTATTTATAATTAGATTTTAGTATTCCTAAGCTAGTTCAATAAATTATTTGAATATCTATTCAGCAAGTCAATTTAGTGATTGCAAAATCATCTGCAGATGCAAATATTTTGATGTTCCTTTAACAATAAATTTCTTATCTTTATTTTAAATTTTGAGCTTAAATTTTAATACTTCTGCATTTAATTTTTAACATAATTATCCCTAATAGCTCTTCAGTAATTAAATGAGAATAAATCTCATAAAGGAACTGAGCTCATTGAGAACCTTTAAAAACAGCTTAAGTTTAGTTAAATCTAGTTTATTACAGGTATCTAAAATAAGTTTTCTAGAGAATACAAAAATATGTTTTTATGATCAGAGAATTCATTAAATGACTTAATGATGACGTATTTCGAGAATTTCATTATGTGTTTTTTCTTGTAATCTATTTGGGTACATTAGGAACTTTATCTGTTAATTCTACTGAAATCTGATGTAATATTATCATAATAAGGGATTGGGTTTTTCTTTGTAGTATAATTAATATCCCCACTAACAATCATCTTCAAAAGTTAAAAGAGTAGTCTTCCATTCTAACTAAGGGTAGTTGTGAGCTGAATGCTGACCAATAGAAAAGTAAATCGTTGAAAAATAACCTTAACAAAATAAATAATTTGAGTTTAAAGATCAGGCTTTCTCATAGTTGGGATGCTGTTTCTTACTGGCGTTATAAATGGTTATCCATTCCTCTTTGCTAAAACATAAATATTTAACATGTTGCTATTTTCAAAGAACAATATATTTTGTAAATTAAAAACCGTAAAGTTTCGAGGATATTATTAAGAAAGCACCTTCTTATATGATATTATTGAATTGCCTTGACTTATTATTCATTTTGCAAAGAACTTATTTCACGTTGAATACAAGACTATTACAATCTGATAATTGTAATATTATACATTTTTGCAGTGAGCATGATAATAAATCATAGCAGTTTCCTAATTTTTTAAAATATGTTTAGGGGTCATAGTTTAAGTTAAATTAACTTGAATTTTTGTTAAACTCAAAAGGAGTATACCTTCTGAGGTCAAACCGCCCAATGAAGTATATTAATAAGTATAATGTAAACTAATAGTTTTATTCTCTTAATACAAATTTCCTTTTAACTTTACTTCAAGATTTGATTGAGCTTATTGAAGAACTTTTCAAAATTATAGGTAAATAATAGCTTCTTAGAGAAAATCATAGCAGATCATAATTCATTTTTTAATACCTATAATGTATTTTATCTAAGCTTCAAATTAATCTGGTATAATTCATAAATGTTGATTGTTTCAAAGTTTAGAAGGCAATATTTAATTCATCTCACTCATAACTATATAATAGATATATTTCTATAATATATTTAGCTGACGACTTAAGATTCTCGCTATATCTTTAGATCATAAAATTATTCTATTTAATTTTTTATTAATTTGTTATTGGAAGAAATATTTTATAATGAGAAAGGAAAGGGTATAAGAGGAAGAAAATGAAAGGGAAGTTAATGATATTCGTTTACAATAAGAGTAATAAAGTATCTATACTTGAATAGATGGTAAAGAAATTAAACATAAACGTAGAAATTTTTGGAAAATAATTATTTAACAGATAGAAAAAGAGCTAATACCTATTCTCTAAGAATGTAACTTGATATTCTAACCTGTTAAAATAATTTAGCTAGACATAGTATGCAAAGTTATAGATGCAGATCTAAAAACTCAGAATTAATTCTTATGGTGTATAGGAAATGAGGACTTATTACAAAATCGCAGTTCTCCATCTACATCAAGGCTAAAGTAACAACTTACGCCTAGAAAGGATCAGGTTATCAATTTAATGTACTCTCACCTTCATCTATCAATTTCTTTATTTTTTCCGTCTTTTTCTAATTCTTTCCATTTCTTATCTCCGTTCTGCCCCTGATTAAATTTGATCCATTATTCCCTTCTTAAATTAAATTATCTTCCTCTGTTCTTCAAAAAGTTCCTCGCCTTATACATTGCAATATTACCATTTGTTTTCTAAATTGTCATTTCTCTAGCCAAATTTAGTTTGAATTTTAGTTGTCAGAAGATTTTGATTCCTTAATTGAATGTTTTTGGTAGGTTAACTTTCCAAGTTTATAACCTCCAAGTGTGATGATTTAATTTCTAATACAAACACATCCAATTCTTAGTTTAATACAATTCTCTGGGTTTCTTTCTCTCAACTTAGACCAATTTTGCAATGTTCCTATCTCTCGCAATCGTATCTATTTCTCTTTCAGCTCCATGTTCCTATCTGTAAGTTCCTGTTTTCTTCTCTGTTAGAGATTCCTGTACGCTTTTTTCTTTTGACTGTCTTCAGTAGCGATCTTTTTGACTGATGATTATCTTATATTTTAATTTTTTATAGGTTTTTATAATTAGGTTTTCTTCTTCCAACAAATCATCATTATTCATAAATAATGCTCTACCTCCTCTGACATTTATTACAATATCTGAATAATCTCCTCTTAAGACTTTGATCCCCTTATTGTCTCCAAAATATAATTTAGGTAGTAGTTCAAGGTATGTTATATTGAGCTCTATATGTTGTAAATGAAAATCTTTATCAATAAGTAGAATGTCCGATCTATTTATTAGAATTCATTAATCTGTTCTGGATTTCTTTATGGAAACTCATTCTCATTTTGAATAACTATATGGCATTTGAATGTTTCCTTTAGTAATATTATTAATTATAATATATTTTTTATTTGATGAAAACTGATTGTACATTCAGTTCTTTTCTGATAATCCTTCATATCTTCTTTTAAAAAAAATATTAAAAAAACTATTCCATTACTTTCTTCTTGTTACTTCCACCTTTAGATTATTAAGGGGCAGCAGCATTTTATATCTAGCCCAACTGCCATCTGTTTCTTGTTCAATTTGGTTCTACTTCATTAATTCCTCTAGATATTCTCTAGGTTCAAATTTAGCTTTATGGTCTAACCAGCAATCGAACATTCTTATAATTATTCTTTCCAAATTTATCGATTGTCTTTCATACCTTCCTAAGAATAACATCTTAAGGAATGGTTATATTCTTTTGTTACAAATAATCCTCATATAGTGTTCACAAATCACTCTACCTTTTTCTAGGATTTTCTCTTCAAGTAATGTTCTTAATTTATTGGCTTTTCGAGACCCTTATAGAGGATTTTTTTGACTATATCCTCTGGTCATAGGGTATTATTATTTTAGAAAATATATATTTCATTAATTTAATAATCTTTACTGGGATAGAGGTTATTAAACAGACTAAAAAGTGTTTGTTTGGAATTAAATGATCCATGCAATGTAAAGAATTATTTTTTTTGGAACTATAGAAGTAATTTGAACAACTCCGAAAAGGAATAGGAATAGAATTGTTTTAATTATAGAGAAGCCTTTAACAAGCTAATCAAAAATACAATTTTTATCCTCTACCTTGATGCCTTTTATATAATAAGTAAATTTTGTATCTCATCTACTTTAAGTGATTAGTAGTATTTTTTTACAAAAAATCGAAGCTTTTTATTTTACACATGATTCAAATCTATGATTAGAATAATGAAATTTAAAAGAAATTTAATTGATACCAAAAGATTATTTATAGACTGTAAACTCAAAAATTGGAAATTTAGATCATAAAAATAACATATTTTATAAAATTTTCACGTTTTGCTTTTAATCATCTGAAGTAAAAAATTTGATTTGAAGAATATTTTTAATTTAGTTTTGATACTAATTTAAACTTATTTCAGTTTAGTCAACTAAATTAAAATATATATTATTGAAACCTTTTTTCTTAGAGATGAAAAAAAATTATTAATGAAAATAATTTTACAAGTTAATTTCAATCGTTTAGAATCGCTATTCTCATGCAAACAGATAAAAATAAATAGATAAAAGGATAATTTTTCGTCATTAACTTCTTTTCATTGATCTAGATAATTGATTGTCAGAATTAAGTCATAAATAACATTATTATTCAAGACAATAATTAGAACAATAATATCTGTTCAGAAAATAGAAAATTATCTCTTAATTTAGCAATAAATATCATTTTGAATAAAATTTTGATTTTCAAGGGATTTACTGATAAACTCTAAAATTAAAGAAAAGATATATAAAGATATTCTGATTGCAACAATCTATTCTCATTATAGTTCTAATATTGTATTTTATTTCTATAAGATTATTACAATTGACGAGGTTAATGAAGTTCATTCTCATTAATATGAAAGTCATTAATTAACAAAGTATTTAAATTTTAATCAAAAGAGGTAATTTCATATCAATCAAACTATTTCCCCAATTTCAGAAATAATTGAACGAAAAAAATTAAAATGGAAATGTAATAAAACAAATTTTAACAATATCTAGAGTCTGTAACAAAATTAGGTAGATAAATTATGTTCTGATTGCCTAATTAATCCAAGTATTGTTTATTTAAAAATCTTAACATTAGTTTTTGAAATACATAATCCTTGTCTTTAAAATCAATAATCTAAATTTATTTGATGATACTTGATTCTTAAAAACAGTTTGCAAGATGGACTTTATAATTGATGGTGAATCAGGTAAGCCTGCTTTTAGACTATAAGAAAGATTGTAAATATTTTACAAAAAAATAATAACTTTGATCTATATGATGTTTATTTTATTGATTTCACTTCTAATTTAGTATTGATTGAAGGTGCTGAAATTATTGTAACACTGAATATAATTATCCCAATTGCTTTAAAATTCAAGAATACACCCATTTATTTCAACCTTTTTATATTCTTAGTAAGTAGAATCATTATTAATATGATAAATAAAGTTTATAGTCCATATAGAATTGTGTTAAATCAGATTATGAGTCTTATAATTGCTTATATTGTGATGTAGGATATTATTTATTTGAAAATTGTTGTTTACTTTGTTCATATTTTGGAATGAAAAGTAATACAAACAATAGAATTTTGGAGTTTCTTTAATTTCCTGATGGATAATAAATTAAAGGTGTAAATTGTGGCTTAAATTGTAAGACCTGTGAATTGTATAGTATAAATCATTAAATCTTGATATAAAGATTGAGGATTCTAATTTTAAGATTATTTAATTTTTTAAATACATATAGTAATAAATCAATTAATCGAATTCTGCATGATTAAAGGTATTATATTTCTTTAAATGGTGAAGACTGTTTTGAAAATCCAATAAAAAATTGTCTTTATGCTTTTGAAGTGTCAAAATATTAAAAAAAAAAATTCATTAGATCATTAAATTAATCCATATTTGATAATACTTTAGTAATATGTGGATATTTTTAATAATGATATACTTTTAATGAAGAAACTAATCTGTGCTAACCATAAAATTCATCTGATTCTAATTATAGTTATTTACCTGCAATCACATAGTTCGAAGAAGTATGTTTGTTTGGATCTAAGATAAATCATACAGAGATCCTGTTTCATTTATTACTGAAAGTTCTTGTTTTAATTATAATTGCCACATTAATATAATTGGATAGATTAACATTAAAGTATCATCCTTATGTCTTGAATGCAATTATTGATATTATGCAGAAATATAGGCTGGATTATACGGGCCTTATAGCATATTATAATGATATTATTTTTAAGAAAGGTATTTTAGTACTCTTAGTCATTTTTGTTTATTCAGAATTTAATCGTAGATTCAAATCATATAAATTACTTAATCTTAATGATTAGATTTACTTTTAGCTAAGGTTTGCAAAATATCTATCATTTTAGGATTTGGTATATATATTGATGAATTATACGGTTCATTAAATATTGAAATTCCTTATTTTATTATTTTAGCAATCATAAACTTATTTCATTTCTTTCTACTTCTTAATGAAATATTAAAATCTTATTGGGTAGAATTATAAGTATAATTTGATAAAGTTAGAGGTGAGATAAGATAAATGGTTCCTTGGATTATGAAACATTCATTTTTCAGTAAGCATTTAGAGAACAGTTTTGAAAGAAGGAATCGAATTTAGACTCGATATTAAAAGATTAAGAAGTATTTATTTAGTTATGCTAAATTAATTATCTAATTAAAAGATAATATTAATTCCATTTCTAATTAAATAAAACCATCTATAAGCAATCAATAACTATTATTAAATTAGGATTAAGTGAAGAAATTTCTAAGTATATTTGAATATCTAAATGATTATTTATAAAGCAGAACAAGGATTGTTATCAGTTCATTTTGATTGTATTATAATATATATAACATTAAATTATTACAATTATATTTTAATTATTCTATTAAATTATATTAGATTTCTAATTCATTTCATATTTTAATACTTTCTTTATAAATTAACTAAATATAATTGAATCTCCTTTGTTAAAAGATCAATCAATTGATATTTTTCTAACGATTTTATACATTAATTTTATTAAAGAAATAACGATTATGTGGATTTAAATAATTCAAATATAATTACATAATGATTTGATTAATTTTTATATTTATAATTATAAATAATAAATAACATTTTTTAAATATTTACCAATATTAGAAATAATATCACTTTAATATATAAATGATCATATCAATTATTTTATATTTGATAAATATTGTATAATTTTGAACTTTAATCATATATTACTAGGTATTACCCATCAATTGATAAAGTTCCATATATTTCATCAGTTTTATAACATTATTAATTAACAATCTTAAATTTTCCATTACTCTATTTTCTTAATATGTAAGTGTATTCTTTATATGTAACAAATAATAAATTCAATTCTGGTATAAACTTAAATGATTAAGATAATTTAGATTTTAAAGTGGGTATAGGTAAAAACTCAATCTCATAATTTTTAGTAAAATCTAATTTATTTTATTAATATACGATTGCACTAGTAGATCCTTTCCTATTGTTAAAAAAAATAAATTAATCATCTTTTAAAAATAATGCCCTATTTGGATCATCAGATGTTTTTTATTTAATAACTTCAGTCATAAAACTCCATTTATTATCTTCATTCTTTTTCCAGATGATTGTTTCATTGTATCCACAAGATAAAAGTAGATTTTCTGAATTGTTTAGACTTAATGAACTCACCCATTAAGTATGCCTATCTAACTAATATAAATATGTAATCTAATTTTTTTGAAAGTCAACAGCCAAAATATTTATGATTTAATTCCTTCCTCCTTAGATTAGTAAATCCTCCTTTGAATTAAGAACAAGACATGTAATGAACTTATCTTCTTATATTTAATATGGTTTTGATTTTGACCATTATTTTTTTTATTGTTCTTTCCAAATTTAAACTTCTTTGGAGCCAGAAATAAATATATTCTAATTTTTACTAAATACTAAACAATTAACAATTTCAGATAATTAATATTTTTAACAATCTTCCAATTTCCCTTCATTAAAATTCCAAATTACAATTTCTTTATTATTACTTGTTACTAATATATTTGTTTAATAATTAAATGCCAAGGCTAAGGATTTTTCATCTTAATTTATAGAATTATTTAACAATTTTAATTGAATATCACCATCTATCGAAAGTTACCATGATACTTTTTCAACTTATTTTCTTTTTTCTTTAATATCACTCATATTTTTAATAAATTCTTTGTATTAATGAAGACTGTGTGCTTCTATTAATTATTTAATTCCTATTTTTAATTTATTAAATTATGAGTAATTCATTTTATCAAAAAAATCAAATTAAAATGTATGCAAATATTATTATCTATTCCTAATATAATCATCTGATTCATCAATAAAGCTATAAATACAGGAATCTTATTTTTTTTAATTCAATTCTCTAATCCAATTTTTATTGGCATTAATCATTATTTCAATAGCAGATGCTAATTTAGTCTTTAAATTTTCTAGATTGTTATTGTATTACTAAATTATTTCAATGTATTAATCTGCAATATCATTGATGATTTTCCTCTTTTTGATTAACTTATCTTCTATAATCTTTTACATAGCATTAAGACCCATACTCTCAAATACTTAAAGTTTATTATCCAAACATTCTTAACATAAGAATCTTTCCTATTTAGGTAATTTATCATCAATAAGAATGGTAGTGATCATTTAATTGTGCTTTTTTATGCACTTAAATTCATTCTAATTTTCAGACATCTATAAATCTTGCATATTATTTTTGAATTAATTGTTAATATAGTATATGTAGTTTATATACTAAAAAAATAATAGATATCCTATTTATATTACTTAATATCTTAAAAAATGTTCTATTTATTGATAAATTCTAATATTCAATTTTTCTTGATACATTTCAAAAATTCATAATTCTATAAGAATAAAACTTAATATAATATTCGATTAAATGTATATGACACTTTTTAAACATATTATATATATTCATATTATAAATTAATTTGAATGGTATCAAATTTTTTATTCTCTAATATTCTTTTTATTTAATAAAAAAATTTCTATATTTCTTATTTCAATTTTATTTTTATGGTTGAGATACTTATTATTGTACTTCGTTTATTTCTTTTCATTTTATATTTATTATCATTGAAAGTAGATTTTCACTCAAGTAGATAAATTTTGTTTATAAATCCTAAAGGCTTATGTTTATTTCATTTAAACTTTTAAGAGAAATTTATAAGATATAAAGTATCCTATATATTAAACTTTCTAAACCCATTAGATCATAATTTAGCAAAGTTTCTTAAGTCTAAACAAAAGAATTCCTAAACTAAAAGCAATTTAGTACTTACTAGTTGTTTGTATATGCTAGATAATAGTGATTAACTTTTGTAACATATATTACCATCACTTTTTTTTTGGATTTTTCACTCAGTTTTTAGGTAATTGAGCCATATTATTGAATAGAATAACTTTTAAGCATATTAAATTCTTTGATTGAGAAGAAATTTCTGATATTTACAATTGATAAATTGTCTCAGCGAATGAGAATAATATGTGAATATTTTACATTCAAGGCATAGAAAATATTAAATTCTTATTCCATAATAAAATTTTTATTCCTAAATATAAGGATAATAACCTGAGATCATTGTTAATCTTTGAATGATTTTGATGAGTAATTAAAAAATTTAGAAAGAAAACTAAAGGTAATGATAATAGCAATTTAAACTAGTTTGGTTAGGCATAGGAACTAATCATTATATAATAGAAGAATTATAATTAGTTATTATCTCAGTATATTTTCAATTCCTTGCCCTTCAATAGAGCATTCTCAATATATTTAATAATCATTAATTTTTGAATTATGTCGGTTATCTCAACTACCTAAAGTTCCAAAATTTAACTCATTAAGATAACTTACCACATTTATCTATTTCTTGACTTTTCATCCTAAATGTTTTAGCAAACTGATTAATTTATTTCCATATTTTTCAAAAAATATTGAAATATAATATTTTTTAGACTCTTAAAAGAACATCTACCAATATATACTCATCAATTTCTATAATATTATCATGTAATATTATTTAAAAGTTTTTATTATGGATGTTATTATCAATATATTCAATATTACTTATTATTTGATTTACTACTCAATTTCCTTTTTATTGATTTATCAAATTCAATTTTTATTACAACACTCACTTAATCTATTTAAAAATAAACATCATAATTAAGAAGCCCCTCAGCATTCTTGTAATTAAATTGTATTTTTCAAGCATGAAGAGCAAATCTAGCTTCAAATTAAACGTAATAAGGAATTTATTAATTTAAAATATATATTAACATTCTATTTAGAAAGTAATTGCTTTAAATGTATTTTTTGCAATTCGTTTCAATAGATTAACAATTAATCCTAATATATGGCAAAGTCAATTATTTGAGTTATTATTCCCACATGTATTAAGTGAGCCTCGATACTGATCCCATTTAGAAAGCTAAGCTATCTTTCCTCAACAATTTATCTCTGCATATACTTTTATGATAATAGTTAAGTTTTCCTGCATGCTTTCCTTAGATATTTTATTAATTCTTGTGACTGGTGTTTATAAATATTAATAAACATAGAATTAGAAAATTTATTGAAATCTTCTGTTCCTGAATATTTATCTTGTAATTACTTTTGATATTTCTCTATACAATATCCCTTACTACTATCTTCTATATATTAAATGGAATTGAATTTCTTTAATTACCTTTTCATATTAATATATTTTGAGAACTTGGGCTTCTAATATCCTCTTATTTTTTTTGTTTAGTGCATCAACATCATTTTGGATGCCTCAATAAAGAGGGGAATTTATAATTCTTCTAAATTTTTATGTCAATCTCTTTTTTTTCTGAGAGAATAACTTAAAATATAAAAAAGTGTAATTTATGTCTCTAAAAATACGAACTTACTTCAAGAAATAAGTTTATTTTCACTTCCATACTTAATCTTTTTCTATTTCTTATAAATAGAAAAACCTATCAAACAATTTATTTTCTAAAGTAGCATTAAAAAGAGTAAAACCTAATAGACATATATTCTTTGTATAAACCAATCGATAGGTCAAATAGTTATATTCTTAGGCCGATTACAGCCATCTAGTTTGATGAGTATGAGATTTACAGAAAACCGAAAGCCTAATAATTTAGCTAATTAAAATTTGTTAGACCATTCTAACCTATATTGAAATTTTCATCATTTTGAAGTATTAACCTAATAAAATCGATTTAAAATGACCATATTTACTTCTGATAATATTGATTTTTACTATATAAAAGGATTCTAAATAATAATTTCGATAAAAAATATTGTAGAAAGTCTGTATTTATTAAGGATCATATATTAACTAAATTTATCCATATTGATATTTATATATAAATATTATTTTAAAGTTTAGTGCCAAATCGTTTGGCCTGTAACAAGTTTGTTACTATCACTAATTATTTAGAATTTGAATTAATTATTATATTTGGTATAAGGGACAAATTTTGATGTGAAAAATTCACCTTTGTGATTACCAAACCAAATAAAATCTTTAAATGTAAAAGCTATCTAGTGAAAGTATGTTAAACCTACTTTTTCACCTAAATTCAACCATTACTTCAATAATAGAAGTATTATTAACATCACCTGTGAAATGAAATATATTTTTTTTCCCATCAGCAATAACAAAAATCTGTTAGTTTTCTAACTCTCTTGAAGAAATTCGATTTTGAATATTTATGATTTATAAAATATATAACAACAACACTTATATTATATCATTTTATGATAGAATACTTATCTGAAAATTATTGTTAATCGTTCCCAAAATAATTATTCATTAATAAAATGAAGCTTAAACTATAATTTTATTTATTCAAATTCTGACAATTGAGTTCTATTTTATTTATAGTTTAAAAAATTGAATGAAATTGTCCTAACAACCATTCGTACACAATTACTTAATGAAAATATAAGATGGTGTACTTTTGCTATTTGCAAAATAAATTATTCATTCTTTTATTATAAATTACTACTTGAAGCATAAATAGGAGGAATAATCTCTTCAAAAGTATCTATGTTAGAAAATTTGGTTTGAGTAACTATATAAATGAACATTCCATTGCATCACGTGAGTTTTTAATTTTGTATGAGGCACAAGAACTTTAGGGAGATTCTATTTATAATCGCAATAATATGGAAGATTTGAACTGGATTTAATAATATTAGTTAATGTGCATTTTCACAATCCTAGTGAGTTAAATCACCATAAAGTCTCTTATGACAATCAACTATTCTATTGTTATATTCCTCCTCATACATACAACTTTGTTCTTTATCATCCCAATAGCAAATTTATCCAATTATATATTCCTGAAGATTCTTTGGCCTGATGAACTCGTAAAAACTTGCCTTCCTTGGTTCACATCCAACAGCTATAAAGGAGGAAATTACTTTGCATTTAGGATTCCCCAAGAGTATGATCTAAAATACAATTATTCAACCAAGTGTTGCATTAAACATTATTAATGTAATTAATTTTAGGAGCATCTAAACGTTTTTATTTCTTATATCCAAAAACACTTTGTTCCATCTTATAGATTTAATTAACACAGTTATTGACTTATCATTTCATTAAGACCAAAAAAACTTTAAATGATTTGCAATCATTATTTTTAAATACAAGTTAGGATCTGTATCTGTATATTCTTAATCAATAAATCTTTAACTATCTCCATTAAATTAAAAATTAAGTACTAAAAGTATTGGATAGCATTGATCTTGAATAGAAAGCACAAAACTACCCTTTTTAACTACATAACTAATCAAAATTTTTGAATTAGATACAAGTTATACATAAACTTTGCATTTAGGCATCCACCCATCACATTCCTGATAAATATTACAAGATGGAGGAGTTTTGCATCACTTCTCTATGCATGCCGAATTCAACAAGCAAAACAGTATTTTTAGAATCAACAATACTCTTTCTCTCCAATATTTTCACAAAATAGCCTTCTCAACCAATAAAATCGAAATTTCTTGTGCAATATTAACTTGCCTTTTTAGCATATATTATGTTTTTTGTAATATGATTTTTCAACTTTATACAGCTTTAATAATATTTATTCATTTATGCGATCCAATAATATATTTATTATAATTCATAATAACTATTCTTCCAGTATTTCTTCACATGACTAATGTGCCACTTAACATCATTCTTTTCTTACCCAATACAATTCCCATATTATTGACAATATGTAAGACGATAATCAATTAGATCATGAGAAAATTATCTTTATTCACATTTATCTTTATACCACATAAAATCTTATTATTCTATCAAATAGCAATCAATTTCAAAATCATAACCATCATATGCCAGGTTTATTTTTACAGACTTTATTTTATGAAGTAACACAACCCAATATATTTTCATAATCCTAGCATTATTGATAGGTCTTAAGGGAATCTGTAGCAGTGTGGCAGCTCTTTATATTATATTAATTTTTATGATATTGGCATATTTTACTCTAAGCATCAGTTTCAATACCAAATTTATTCTCAGCAAAATTACACCACTACCTTATTACACAATGAATTCCATTTATTTGTATAACATAGATAAATTAAACTCATCTTTATTAAATATACATTTCCATACATACTTTACAATCACTTAAATATGTCGTACTTTCATAATCCTGAGTAAATGGCAAATCTTCACACTCCTTTTCAATACATTAACCTCTTATTGAAACTTAGAAAGAATTATTTTTAAATCATTAAAATTATTGACATATTTTGAAAAAGCCTCCATTTATTTCATACATCCATAACATTTCTAACTTATAGTACACCCTTCAAAATCCTCTTTGCACATGCTACGATTAGTTAAATAAATTGATAACTCTTTGCACATATTAACATTTGTTCATTTTTTCTCTACCCCTACAATCAAAAACTATTCTTACCATTCTAATTTTTATTCGCAAACTTATTCTTTGCTTTTTAATCACTACATTCTAACATCATAATCAACTTTGAGCCATCAGAAACATTTATATGATGATACTTAACAATTATCTTTAATGATTATGCTGCAATCTTTGAAATCCATACATTAACCAAAATATAAGCCACATTATTCTTATTCTCTCCACGGCATGGATTCTAATTATTAATCTACATTGCATGGTTAAATGGAAATACCAGAGTTTTTAAATTCATTTTAACTTTGAAGATACCCAAAAATATATTTTTTTGAAATCTCTGAATCAATTATTTCAATTAATTGGATGAATAGATACAAAATTATTTTTTTTTTAAATGTCAATTTTTTTAATACTATACTTCTAATTTTTACCACATTATTTTTATTAATTTTTGTTTTAAAATAATGAATTCAATCTCAGATGTGTTTTTAAAATATAGATATTTTTCATTCTAGCTTCAATAAAAATTGAAAAGTTTATATATATTAGCATTAAATTGAAAAAATCTATTTCTTTTTTGATATCAGAAACACATAAATATAATAAATAAAATATATAAAGTCCTTGATTCCTCTCATGTCTTTTAGACTCGAAGACTTATATATTCCTCAGTCAATATTTGTGAACAATTTAGATTCAATCTCTGCAGCCACAGAGTAATGTTATACTTCTAACTAAAACTTGAAAAATTATATTGATGCTATGAACATTGATTTGATTCAAGAAGGCTTATGAAATAGTTGACTTAAATTACTCAAATTTGGATACCTAGCAGAAAAAATGAAAAGTTGAAATTTAAGATACCTTTGATGATTCTTTGATTGAGATAATTGATGATTGGGTTACTACTATTAACGAATAATAATTTTCAATAGAAAATAAGAAATTTATAGAAATATCAGATAAGATGAGCTATTATTAGGGATATTGGATCAAAAAAAAATATTAAAAATGGTTTCCTAAATATAAATAGATTCCTGCACTCTTAAAAGACTTTAGAGTTAATCCAACTAACTAATAAAAATTCTTCATAACTTTGCTATGAACAATTAATTTATGAATTCTATCCTAAAACATGATTATAATTTGGAATTCAGACAAAGTGATTGAGCAATTTAGAAAATACCTATAAGATGTATTTCTTATATAGTATAATTTATGCTAAATGCTAAGTCAAGAGGATTAATTTTTTCAAAAAATTTCAAATAGATAATTACTTTGTTATAATTCTTGATTGTGTAAAAAATTACTAACAAAATTATTGAAGTAAAGGAAAAAAACATTTTTCGATTTAAAATTAAAGAACTTTGAAAAAAAACTACTGAATATATGTTTAGGATATTTAAATATTTGCCTTAAAAATATTTATTGGAATGGTCTTAATCCTAAAACAAGTTATAAGCTCTGTTGTTTACAGATTATTTTGATTTTAACTTTTCCCAAATCTAAAATGTGTTGTATGTTTTGGTAATAGTTAACATGTGTAAATTGTATTATTCACAAAAAATCATGAAATACTATTATATTAGATCCATCAGTTAAAATCCATTTAATAATTAGGATAATTATTGTAGAGCAAGCAAAAGTAGTGATGGTAAATATATAATAATTTGGACACCAAATTGTCTCATATATGATTTATATTTAAATGATTAGGATATAAATATTATTAATATTCTTAACCCCTATCAATTTATTAATAATTAATAGTATTATCTAATATAAATAATGATGATATTAGAAATCTATTAAATTAAGTTGTAAGTTTATGATCATAGTATTATAATCTAAAATATATTAAAATAGAATGATAAATTGTTTAAATTTTATTTTGATTTTAATAATTTTCTTATTATTTTACACTTGTTTTAAATTTCTCATTTTTATAAATGAACTGCTATAAATCTATAAATCTATTAATTATAAAATACTACTTTTTATTTAAGGCTTTATGTTTGAATAATATTAAAATCTCATAACTTTATAATTATGTAGTTTATTAATTTAGTTTTATTTAAAAATTTTTAAACCAATTAACTACAATCAATTTATAATATATAAGAAATTTTGTTATTTTCTTTGATATACATTATTTTACAATTATAAATCATTTAATCATTTCAACTTATAAGTTTAAAATTATATCATCTATTAATCCCAATTTAAATGTAAAATTGTTTATTTATAGGTGAAATTTAAATTCGAAATATAAATAAAATAGTTAAAATTTACGTTAAATGTAGGATGTTATCAAAGATGCCAATGCTTCCATTGTATATTGCCAATTACAGCATTATTTTAAAGGAATTTTAAGCAAAGCAGAAAAATTAGAATTAAAACAGAATATATTTGAAGGTTGATTGCGATATAAGCATCCAGGATTAAATAAACTATCTTTATTCAATATAGGGATAGTTGATTGGGAAATCTAATGTTATTTTGGGCTTGAATTTTTGGAAATTTAGCTCAAGAAACCTACTTTGGGGGATTGAAAAGCATCATCTTCCCGATAAAATATTGCATCAACATATTATATACTTAGAATCCAAATCATACAAAATTCTTTTCTTCAATTTAGGAATATAAATACATAATCACTGAGGAAGATGTTAAGAGAGAATTTTTCATAAATATTAATTTAATCATTAAATAAATCTCTTGGTATATCATTTCAAGGAAGAATTTTTAAAGAATTAAAACCTTTAAAATAGCACATCCTTAATCAAAAAAGAAAAACCGAAATAGAAACAGTTATAAGATTAAAAAAAATAGAAGTTTTAGAGCAAAAAGTATCAGAACAATCAGGACATTAGGGCAACATAAAATAATGTATATTTTATAAAAATTATTATATTTATTGCTTTGAAATCACAAATCTTATTTAACATTCATTAAATCAATTAAATAATTAAATTTTTGCTCGTGTCTGGATATGAAGTTTATTAGAAAATTGATTCAAATTTTGGAAGCTCATAGACATGGAAACAAACAGAATTACCAATATTATGTTTAAATTATATATCAAAATATCTTCTTGTGTATTTCCAAAAACTTTAGTAAATGAGAATAATACTTTTGAAGATTTAGTATCTACCTAAATTAACTTGTTATATCTTATAAATTTGTTAATAATCTACCCAAAAGTAATTAATGAGGGGGAAAAAAAAGTATTTGCCATAAGCATTAATATGAATCTTAATAATAAATTGAATTAAAAATAAGCATTTCTTAATTATGAGACAAGGTTGGCTAATCAATCTTTAATTCGATTCTATAATTTTTTACATAATTAAATTATTGAGCAATGTAAAGTTAATAATAATGAATAGCATGGAATTTTATTATTAAGATAAAAACATTAATAAAAATAATTGCATTATTTTAATTTGTTTAATAATGCAATCAGTTATTATTAAAATTAACAATCTATGAAATTTATGGTTTATATTTATAAAAATATATTAAATGTTATCATTATAATCTTATTATAAATAGTATCATTACAATTAGTTAAAAGACATTCCTAATTATGAAAACATGTTAAATTATTTATATAACCAAATAAAATTTACTTTAGCAGATAATTATCATCTTTTAAATTATCTTCTACACATGTAATCAAAAAATTAAATCTTCAAAATACTCTTAGGAATTCGAAAAATTATTTGTTCAAAAAGTACCATTATTTTATGAAAAAATAATAACATCAAAAATGTACTTAATTTTAATTAATTTAGTAAATAGGGGAAAATCAGAACAAATTTCCCTCAAATTTTATTGGTAAAGGACTTGATCAATATTAAATACTTAGAGAAATTTTTAGTCTAAAGATTTAAATAGATTCGTGAAATAGCTTCCCGTTATAAACTATTTATAATTGATCCTCATATTAATTTTGAAGAGTAAATGAATCTCCCTAACCTAATATTTTAAGAGATTGATTTAATAAATTTGAAAAAAGAATTTTGTAAATAATTAAAAATAAATTAACAAAAATAATAATCCATCACATAATGGAATATATTCGAATAAGGAACATAATTTTCTAATACCTCCTTAAGGTTTTGAAATTAAAAGTTGAATCTATCTGATGAGATGTAATTTTTATCATCTTTTAGTTTAACTTTAGGGATCAATTAAGTTCTTTCAATGAATTTTATGAAATAGATCTAGTTTCTCTAATCCTGGCTTATGTAAATTGGAGAATTAAGTTTACTAAGATAATTTGATAAGGTTCTATTTAAAGCAATTCTTATGAATTTCTTACTTGAGAAGATTTATATTTAATAAGGTGCTTAATTACAATAAAAGACGAAATGTAGAATAAAAAGATAATTGAAAACTGAAAGGAGTAGATGTAAGATGAATATATCATTAACAGATCTAGTGTTGAAGTAAGTTGTTATTAAATACCTTCCTAATCTATATTTCAACAGTTCTCAAATTAGATATTTACCAAAAAAATACAAATAGGATCAAACTTTAAGTTTTTCAACTTAGGCTATTCAAGTTACATAAGAGGAAAGTTATTTTACCCTAAATTTCTATTTAGATTATGAGCGTTATATTTAAATTAAGGAATAAATAATTAAGATTTATCTTTAGTTATAATAAACTAGAAACAAGACTATAAATTATGATAATAAACTTAAGACTTAAAAATAAATCTAAATGATTAGGTAGTGTTGAGATAAAGGGATATTATTTTAATGAATATTTATATTTTAATGATTTTTACTAGAAGGTACTATTGATTTCTTATTATAAATCTGAAGGATCACATTATATAACTCAAATCAAGTATAAAATAATTATATATTCTATAATAATAAAGAATTAAGCAATGCATATGTTTAAATGATTTTTCAATACAATATTTCACATCAATTACAAACAAAGTTTGAACTTTTATTTTGCAAAAATAAAGAAGATACTTTTATCGATTATGCAGTATATAACTTATAGTTAGAGTAATAGAAATTCAATATTAATAATAAAAAAGATTATGCAGGGCCCTTTTGAAGATAAGGAAGCTCTAGCTGACATCTTTACTTAAATAAAAGATGTAGATGAACAAATATTCGGTGTCATATTAGAAATATTTAGAAAGAGTAAAGTTTAAGACTGCATTGGATATCTTTCACACACTGAGAATCATAGACATTTAGAATAATCAATCTATCAACAACAAGAATACTTAAAACAAGTCGAAGAGGAATAGAAAAAGCATGATGTAAGAAATAAAATCAACCAAATTAAAAATGTCTTAAAAAAATTAAAAGATCATGTCTTCAATAACAAAGACTTTTCAACTGAAGAAAATTATGAATCCACTCTAAATCTAATTAAAAGAACAAAGGATGAGGGATAGACCATAAAATTCCTGAAATTTTTAGTTCACCTCACAGCAATAGATGACCAATTCATCTAATGTGGATCAAATTCACTATACTTATTAGTTGAAATGAAGGCAGATTTGACAAAAAAGAATTTTGAAAATATAAAGATTAAAAACACCTAGTTGATTGGAGCTAATTTTGTAAGATGTAATTTGAATGGATCTCATTTTGAAAATGTCGATATAAGTGGAATGAACTTAAATGGTGCCTAATTGTTTTATTGTAAATGGAAAAATATTAAAATTAATGAATAAAATTTTTTTGATTGTCAGGAGGGAAGTGTCAAATCTATATGTTTTTCTCCTGATAGCAGTACGATAGCATTATGTTGTAAGGACAAGTCTATCCGTTTATAGGATATAAAAACAGGAAAAGAAAAATTTAAGTTTGATAATCATAGTGATTGTGTATTTTCGGCATGTTTCTCTCCTGATGGCAAAACATTAGCCTCTTGTAGTAAGGATAATTCAATTTTGTTATGGGATCTTAAGGTTGGATAACAAGTATTGAAATTTGATGGTCATAATGATTGGGTTTATTCAATTTGTTTCTCTCCTGATGGCACAACATTAGCCTCTTGTAGTAAGGATAAGTCTATCATATTATGGGATGTTAAGACAGGGTAAGAAAAATTTCAACTAAATGGACATAGAAATGATGTAAATTCTGTATGTTTCTCTCCTGATGGGACCACATTAGCATCCAGTAGTAGGGATAAGTCTATTCTTTATGGGATGTTAAAACAGGATAATAAAAAGCTAAGTTAGATTATCATAGTGATTATGTTAGATCAGTCTGTTTCTCTCCTGACAGTACTACATTAGCGTCTTGTACTAAGGATAAGTCTATTAGAGTATGGGATGTTAAAACAAGAAGAGAAAAATCTCAATTATTTAGGCACAGAAAAAATATATCTTCAGTCAGCTTTTCTTCTGATGCTATTTTAATATCATATAGTTGTGAAGATAAATCTATTCATATGTGGGATGTATAGACGGGTTAATAGCAATTTAAAAAATTTGATGGCCTTAACAATGATATTTACTGTGTATGCTTTTCTCCTGACGGAAGAATATTGGCCTCTAGTGGTAGGGATAATTCAATTTGGCTTTGGGATGTAATAACAGGATAATAAAAAATGAAATTAGAAGGGCATAGAGATTGCATACGTACAGTTTCATTTTCTCCAAATGGAGATGAAATAGCATCAGGCAGTAATGATAACCTAATCATTTTATGGGATTCTAAAACAGGATAACTAATTAGGAAATTAGAAGGTCACAATGGAATTGTCTTGTCAATATGCTTTTCTCCTTCAAGTTCTATATTAGCATCTGGTAGTCGAGACAACTCAATTTGTTTATGGAATACCTAGACAGGTTAATAATAATCATAACTATACTGTAACGGCGGTTATGTTCAATCATTATGTTTTTCTCCTGATGGTACTACATTAGCATCTGGTAGTTCAGATGGCTTTTTATGTGTATGGACTGTGAAGACAGGAAAAGAAATATTTAAAAAAGATTGTTAAATTGGAATTATTTTTTCTATATAATTTTCACCAGATGGTACTACTTTAGGATCTGGTAGCGAAGATAACTCTGTTCACTTATGGAATTCGAAGACGGGTGAGCATAAACTAAAATTGCTTGGCCATAGCAGTTATGTTAGAACAGTTTCATTTTCCTCTGATGGTACTACCTTAGCATCTGGTAGTGATGATTATTCTATCCGTTTATGGAATCTAAAAACAGGTTAAGAAAAATCTAAATTAGATGGTCATCAAGACTGCGTATTATCAGTATGTTTCTCGCATGATGGAAAAAAACTTGCTTCTAGTGGAATTGATGTATCTATCCGTATCTGGGATGTATAAGAAAAATTCACCTTAGATAGTCTGTAAGATTGTTTATGGGATGTCAAAACAGGATAATAAAAAGCCAAATTAGATGGTCATACTGGAATTGTCTACTCAGTCTGTTTCTCTCCTGATGGAAATAAATTAGCTTCTGGTAGTAATGATAAGTCTATACGTCTATGGGATTTCAAAACAGGATAATAAAAAGCCAAATTAGATGGTCATAGTGATACTGTCGTATCAGTCTGTTTCTCTCCTGATGGAAATACATTAGCTTCTGGTAGTATAGATAAATCTATCCGTCTATGGGATGTCAAAACAGGATAATAAAAACTCAAATTAGATGGTCATAGTGGATATGTCAACTCAGTTTGTTTCTCTCCTGATGGAAATACATTAGCTTCTGGTAATTATGATAAGTCTATCCGTCTATGGGATGTCAAGACAGGATAAGAAATTTAATCATCGGATAATAGGTATAAAGAGATTTTGGAAAATTGTAAGGATTCTTTTTTATAAAACAACCCTTTTACATGTATTTATCGTTTTATAATATTTAGTTACGACAAATATTACTATTCTTCGGATATCCCAAACACCATTATTTTAAGTTTATAGAGCTCTTGTCCTTAGAGGAGAGTTTATTAATTAGTAAGGTTTTGATTTAAGACCATTATTAAAATAAAAAGGAAGTTGCATTTTGGAAAGCTCTATGCAAAAATGACTTATTATTATATTTTAGAATGACCAAATTGATAATTATGGTAGTTTTTTTTAGTCATATTTTGTTTTGTTTTACATTTTATAAAATTTTTTTTAATAGACAATTTATTATTATAATCTTTAATTTATGTTAATAGCTGCTGATAATTCCTAACAAATGATATTACGAAATTAGGAATTTCTTTTTTAACTTTATACATATGCTTTCTGCCCCAAATCTTAAAAAATTTAAATTAAAAAGTATTGTTTATGGAATTGTAATGATGAATGAATTGAATTTCAATTTGAGCTTAATTGATGAGTTTTAAGGTAGCTAAAATTACCTACATTATTTTCTTGATGTATAAAAAGACGTCCATACTAAATCATCATTTATTAGTCAACTTAATCTCCTAAATATTTCTAAATTCTCATTATTCTATAGTTAATTAATAAATTGCTGGATTTTATGGCATGTTTATCAGCTGTGAAGATTGATTTTATACAAATAATATGCAATCATCACTAAATAACATATAACTACGATTGATACATTTTATTATTTATGAATGAATTAATCTATTAAGTTCTCAATTAACAAAATAAAATTTAATAATTATTATAATAATTATAGTATTAAAATAGTCAAGTATAAAAAATATTAAATACCACTTTAAGAGCTTTTAAACAATATAAGCCAAAAAAATTAGAATTTTGTTAAAGATTATAAATCCAATACTAATATAAAAAATTTAACAAAGCTAGATTATGTTTTGAGTTAATTCTTAGAAGCATAAAGGTTATAAAATCTAAACTAAAAATTTTTTTTATAGTTATTCAAAGGATCTTCGTGATATTTTGATTTAATTTAATTATCTGACTATCTCATACAACTATTTATTTTAGATTATATATGTTTTAAATATACCATCCTTTAAAGTTGAATAATTTTAAAGATTATTTAAAAATAATATTAAAAGCCCTTTAAATTGAATGACATTATTACATTTATTTTAATTATCCTACAACTAATTCAATGTTACTTAATCTTCATAGTTATAAAAATATGTATTTAAACTAATATTGATTAATTTTAAGTGTTATTCATAAGATTTAGTATCTTCTTTGTATGCCTATGCCTTTTTATATGTAAAACTAATCTACTGAGATCTAAAATATTTGATATTTATTTTCAATTATTTTATAAAACTACCATAAACTATTTTATATTTCAATTACTTACAATATATCTTTATTATTGTTATAAAAATTCGAGCCAAAATATTATATATTTTTTAATATTTTAAATTTTATTATTTCCCAAAATCAATTTAAGAATCTTTAATCTTATGTACCTATAGTTCTCAAGGAAATAAAATAATATCATAATTTTAAATAAAATAATGATTCCTTATACTTATAATAACTAATTTATTTCATTTATATTATATTTCAAATATCTCATATTTCTTCTTCTTTCCTCCCCAAAATATTATATATTATCCATTTTTTGTAACTGTTCCATGTATGCTCCAATCTTGGCAATCTAATTCCTAAACAATTGATAATTATCCATCATTTTGCTCTTTGAGTAACACAATATTTTTCATATGTCTTAAGCATATCAAATTTTTATCCTTTATGTAGATTATTGGGAAAAATGGTAAATTTAAACATTTTTGAATAAAATTACTAAATTAAACTTTCTTCTCTACTATTTCTTGAAATTAACCATCTTTTTGTTCAAATACACATAAACTATTGGCTGAATAAGATACCCATATGAATTTATCTTCTTATATAAATTTAACAGGACTCTCTATATCTAATTTTGGATTATTTAACAAATTAAGATAAATACCATCTATTGTTTGCATCTTTTTACCAAATTATTATTGATTTGTCTAATCCACATGTAACTAATAATCTTTCTGATTCATTTAAACTTAATGAGATGACTTAATCAGTATGTTTTTATAAAGAATAGAGAAATGTTAATTGATTATTAATAAAATCTATTCTCCATATATTAATTAAGGAATCTTAACAACCTGAAATTAATTAATCTTCATTTTATGTTAAGATTACACAATAGATACCTTTCTTATGCTCATTTTTTGGTTTAGAACTTTACCATTGATTATAATCCAACTATTTCCATAATATAATTGATCCATCTTGTGATCCAGAAATAAAATAATTTTTAATTTTACTATATACTAAACAATTAATAACTTTTTAATGTTCTGAAAGCATTTGAACTTTTTCAATCTTTCCATTATTGAAATTCCAAATTATAATTTTGTTTTCACAAGTTGAAACCATAATCTTTCCAGTTGAATCAAATACAATTTCATTACAAATTTCTTTTTATTCATTTGTATCATCAATAAATAATAATTGATTTGGACTTAATTGTTGATTTATTTAATTAATTAGTTCATTTTCTCCTTTAATTATTGATATTCTTGAAATGATTTGAATTGTTCTAATTTAGAATTGACTTTTGTAATCCAACTTTGATTAAGTATTTTAATTTGATTTTAACATTTAATCAAATCATCTTTATTATTTTATTAATTTATTATTATATCTAATTCTTTGAAGAAACTATATTCTGAGTATTGAGATCCTGTTTATTTTAAATTTTATATCCAATCATTAGTGTTGCTAATTAATTGATCTAATTATTAAAGAACAATAGATTTTAAATTATTGATTTGAATTTA